>JAPMNP010667609.1:0-23146 GCA_029874935.1 Atherina boyeri | reverse complement strand
ATCACATACAGGTCAGAAAAAAAGAGCCATTGAGCAACCACAAGGGGCCACTGTTTTGAGTCATCGATAAAGCCAATACTCCATGTATTATCTCTGTATGTTGCTTAGTAGTACAGACATGTTAAACATTATTTAAGCATTGATGCCTATTATTAGTAATATATAGAATGTTAATATCATGACTTTTTGTTATATGTTTTTTATTTTCATTGAAGTGCTCATAGTTAAATTTAAGCATCGATATTGAAATTCACATATGTCTGAATCAGTCTTTTTCTTTTCTTTTGATGTCAGAAAAAGTATTGGAGTTGAACCTGGACATCAATTAAAACTTTTTATAGCAAATGTTTTAAAAGCCACTTTAAAATCAGAATGGGTAATTATCAGCGAGAGCACAGTGAAAGTCCACTTTCCAATAAGTGCTCCTTTCAAATCAAAATGCCTATCTGAACCACTTTCACTCATGATCCTAACACATAATTTGCACGTGTCATATGTATGCACGTGTGGGACTGGGCATGTGTTATTTTAAGTGTGTGTGTGGAATGTCTGCACCCATTTATGCTCATTTTACACATGCTTCAGAGCCCACACACACCTCCAAGCACTGCCACATACTCAGGCATTCCAGTGTCTGTTAGTCGGTGTGTCCCCCCCCTCCTTTTTACGACCACCGTACTCACACACACAAATACACACACACATACCACCGGACCCACTGTTAAGGTCACCCAAAGGGCGCATGGAGGAAAAACAAGTCTTTTTATGACTGGAGGGCAACGTAGGGGAGCATAACTGTAATGAGAAGAAAAACAAAAGGATGTTTGGCATGGGTGACTTTCCAAAAAATGTCATCATGCTTTAAGGTTTAATGTGCACAATGGCCCATTATGTATACAGTCAGTATATTTCAATTCATGGTCCTTATAATCATCGAGTTGGCCTATGACTTTGAGATAAAACCTCAGCAGTTTATAATGTTCAAAGTGCAAAATGCTCTGTTGAGCCTCCCAGGAACATGCTGAGGTGTTGTAATGTTAGCTGTGACGGTAACTAGCATAGCTGCTAATGACAGGGAGGGTGAGAGCACGAGGAAAGTGGGTGGTGTGAACTTTCAGTTATCTGCCAAGGTGCCATCAGCGAGATGGAGCAAAACGGAAAGCTTGACAATGATCGGTGGCAACTGATACTGAACTGAAAACAAAACTTGAATGAATCCCAGAGAAATGTGTTCACTCTGCAGCTGTTGCAATCCATGAACTCAAGTGTAAAGAGGAAACAAACGTTATGAATACCTTCAAGAAAAATGGTCTGTTGTTTGTTTTAAAAAAGTCAACCAATTGATTTTGCGACACTGATTCAGCATACACCCCCAGAATGCCATTGGCTATCCCCATGAATGAGAGGTATGTATTCACATTACGGTTTACTTCTAACAATGTGGCAAAAACCACTAATTGGTTGAAATTTATACTTTGTGGTTTTAAAAGAAATCAACTAAAAATGAAGAAATAAACAAAAGGTCAAGAAATTCCTTGCTTACTTTTGTTTATTTGCACAAGTGTGTGTTGGCTTATAGGCCTAGCCGCTGTTCTCCCCCAATCTCCAAGATATTTTTTATACTTGGCTTCAGAGTTTGGTCGCATTTCTGATGCTCCTAGTTGGCATCCCATCCTGCCCTCTACATCTTGTCTGATATGATTCCCTTTGACATCTTTTTTAACTCGGGTCTTTTTAAGTGATATCCCCTGTACATCCACAGTTTGGCACTCCAGTTTCAGCCAGGGCACATGCTTTTCCCCTTCCAGAAAATATTCTTGATGCTTCAGTCTAAAATGGGGCTTGCTTACCAGTTGGCCACTCAGATCCAGCACATTCAGTTGTTTGCATTGTCATCAACCTTTTAGCTGACAATTAACTCCCAATTACCCAAAGCTTATATGTGGGGGAAGAGATTGGACTGATAATTCGTTTAAATCAATTTTTCCTCCTCAGAGGAAAAATAAATTAATAAAATTGAAGAAATTCCCCACATTCGTAACATCGCTCTCAAGTCAACCATATTGTGGGGGTGGAAGTATAAATGATGTCCATCCAGTTTATTCATCCAGTGATTATTTTCAGTTTTAAAGGTTTTTGTTAAGATTTGCCTCTAGCATTTAAATTACATAACATCTCTGAGACATTGTATTTATATGAAAACCTGTTTTGGAAAACACACAAACACACACCACCACCATACACACTGCAAACATTGACAGACAAATGCTCGGCAGACCTGATGTGTTATTTAAAGATTTATTTTGCAAGAAAAAGAAATGCTCCTCAAGATGAGTATCAGTCATCAATATAAAATATCTAAATACAGGCAACTGAGGTATATCTGTCTTTCTACAAGTGGAGTGAAAGAGAGAGAGACAAAAAGAAAGTCAGAGGACATGACCACCAGTGACGAAGAAACAGAAAGCCTTCACAAAGCAATAAGGAACAATGTAATAAAGACTGGACATCAAGTGGTCTAGGCAATCATGGCTAAACGCTAAATTTTCCACAATTAACCTAGAATCACAGCCTCAGTTACATAGAAAATACAACGGAACAAACTGGTGAACTGGAATCCACTGACTTGTTACAATCTTCATTTTGAGAATGTGTTGAGTTAGAAATTAACATTCCTTCAAAAGTTTCTCTGTGACAATTGTCAACACTTTTGTCTGTCATAGGATCACTTCATAAAAGGAAAAAAAGTAGGAGAAACGCTCTTTAAACTGATAATGACTTTTCAAAAGAGAGTTTAGCAAATCAGTCTTCATAGCTCTTGCCAAAAACTAAGGACTGATACTGCTTTCACATCAGTTTAACAGTAGCTACATCCAAGAAAATGGTTAGTTTCAAACTATTTAAGTTCACCAATTAATATTTCATAAGTCTCTGTTAATCCATATAAAAATAGAAGTGCAAGTACCCTCACGTAATTGTCTGGTTGCTAGGCAACTGGCAGAGACTGCATGAAGTCACTGCTCCAGGTTGTGACTCAATGTGACGTTATACCATCTTCCACCATGCCAAGGTTTACATTTTTGTTTCTGCCACTTTACTTTTGTGTGAATTAAACATACATGGTACAATATGATGATTACTGAGATTAAAATGAGAAAACAAGGACGGCCTTTACCACCTTGTCTAGCTATGCTAATTGGCAGTTAGCTATGATGCCGATTTAAAAGCAGTGTACATGTTTTCATGTAATTACTCAAGGAAGTAAATAGGCATGGGGACAGAGTCAATTTACTTCTTTAAAAAGATACATTTTCTGATCCTTTGATCTCCCACAAATGCACACACATGCTCACACACACTGTAGCACAACTGTAAGGCATACAAATTAGCTTGACCAACAGCAGGATGTGATAATTAAACACTCACAAAAGACTGAAACACATAAGGACATCCACACAGAAACATACAGAAGGCTCAGAGGACATATGAAAAGGATCTTGGAATCTGTAGATTGTCATCTCAATGATTCATTACCAACTGTCATCTTAAAGGCTTCATTTTGGGTAATTATTTTCTCAGTGCTACAAAACAGCAGCACCCCTGTCGACAGCAATTAAGTTATTAACATCATATATATAACAGAACTGTGTAATATGGTATAACTAAACTCTGACTGGTCTATTAAACAAAATAAATTCAGATTTTCTTTAATAATTTATCTATTCTAGCTTTATGTATAAACAAAGGGTACATTGAGTACATTGTAGAGCGTAAATGCTTGTAGATGCAGCCTGAAAGCAGCTGAGGTTTTATGAGTCGAACAGCTCAGTCCCACATACAATACAGTGGTTTACAGCCCCATTGCATGTATATGTGAGTGGGTGTGTGGTGTATTCATATGCAAGTGGGTTGAGCACATTTTTCTGTCTGGCACTCCACTGCAAACTACTCATACAGCATTTTGACTGAAACACTCACATATACAGTTGCAAATGCAAACTGACAGACTCATAAGCAATATGTAAGACAAGAAGAAAATGAAAAGAAATTTTAAAAAAAGAAATAAAAAATTAAATGAAAAAGTGATTGTATCCAGTGAGTAGGAGAGTAATCAGGCGGACTGAATGGACTACAGTATCAGAGTTGGAGAGACAGTGCTTTGTTCGTGCGCGAGGGTACAGCTTGCTGCTGTCCTTAGATGAAGTGCATACTGCAGTGCCAGTCCAAGAGCCATGGTCCATCCGATAGAGAGATAAGGGAAGCTTCCACCTCCCTGTAGTCCCCCCATGAGTGCTCCAACAGTCAGAAGGAAGAGGTACTGCAGGGGGACAGGGATGACCCATCCCCGAGGTCTTTCGATCACCACACACGGCACACATTGTCAGGGACCATGTAGCTGCTTTTGTTGCAGCTGAACGCTTTGGCAAATTCTGGGAAATTCTGCAGGGAGCCCAGAACCCTGTGAAAGATCCAGAGGAGACCAAAGATTGAGGTTGAACTGACTGGAGATCAAAGTGATTTGAAACTGAATTTTGCAAGACATGTAATTTTATCAAGGATCTAATATGTTAGCTTCCACTGCAATTCACTTCCTGCGCTTTGTTAGCAGCATGGGGCTGACTGATGTAGAAGAAATACTATTTGACTTTACCTGAATTTCCCTGGACTGTGCACATCTACTTTAATGGAATTAACGGCTTGTTCTGGCCGGTGTGTCCCACACCACACCTAAAAAAAAACAGATGAAGATGCTCTGTAAGAGCCCAATACTGTTCTATACAGCCTACCATTTAGAAAAATATATCAATCGAATACTCAAAAAATTCACTAGATTATTTATTAATGAATTGGTTTAGCAATCAAGCCATGCAGGTCATTTCTCCTCCCATTCATATAACAATGCATTGATGATATCACACATCATCAATTCATCCATCAATCTCTTAACAGTTAGGAAAAAATTGGGTAATATGAGACATTATTTTGTATTTGACGAATCATTAAGTTACTACAGTTACTTGGGTTAGGTTGCTCTCTGCAAACTTTACCCTAATAAGATGTCAAATTAGGACAGAATGAAGCTAAATGGGCCACTGTTACTACAGATACAAAAATGACCTAAAATCAATTAAATTTGAAGTTATATTGAATATCATTAATACTACCAACCTAAAACTAGCAAAAAAAATCATTTTGAATAGTGTCAAAAAAGGGAGGTGATGTGAGTAATCCTGTTTATCTACTCACTTTGCCTCTTCTTGAAAACATTGAAAAAATGCGTACACGAAAAAAACATCGGTCTATGAACAGTAATTTCTATTATGTTGATCTATATTGTTGCTTCCATTTTTTTCAAAACTTTTTCAGCATGAACCAAGTTGTAAAGCTGATGAAAATGCATCTATAAATGTTTTTGTGCATACATTTAAATAAGATATTGTTTGACTAAAGGCTAAGCCACAAATGTTGTTGTTAATTTCAGCAACATTTTAACATTTATAAGCGCGATCAAACAAAAGCTACTTCAGTAAAACATGCTCTTTATTTCTCATTTAGTTTACTTTATGTGCTTCTTTAGCCATTCTGTTTAATGTTCTTTCACCACAAACTATAAGCAAAACAGATGTGATGTTTGATGTGAGCTAAAATTTCATGAACTGTGCACTCGTGATTATTTTAGTTCATGTTTGCCAGTTTCTTGGTAAAGGAAGTGTATGCTTCTCCCTACAGTAAAAAGCCAATAATTACCTGAGCAAAGTTTAAGAAGAAGAGTTGATCATGGGAAAGATCGATGCCAGGCAGCGTTGGCTCCTCTCCATGCTCCTGCACATAGTTCCTGTAGGCCTACAATAGATAACAATATTAAATATTAAGTCATATTGCCATTGGATGGCTTTACTAAAAAAAAAAAAAAGGGTAAGGCGTCCATATTTCACTACTGTCTAATTGATGTAAAAGGAAAGTTAATGATACTATACATTAGTTAATGTTTATTTTTTTCCTAAGATGATACCCTTCATGACATTTCTGAATTTGGAAAATAAACAATTCAACCATGTTAGACTTTAAAAGGTCTAGAAAACCACCAGATGAAAGATTAATGTGTATTCCTGGGAAAATAGCCAATATTTCTTTGTACATCAGGATATCAGATCATAGATAGCCGGGCCAAGATTCCAGTTATGTGCATTGGTGATTGTAGAAATGCAAATTAATTTGAAAAACGTTACCAGACAGACAAAAACAAAAGACTGTATTTCAGCACTCTTAGACTTCTGCACATCACATGATATCTTTAGCGACAACAGCCTGCTGGTTCCAGAACTACAACATTTTCCAGCTACTAACAAATTGTGCATATTTGTTGCAGACACGCCTTTATGTAATTTTTAATCTCTTTTCAGTGTACTTATTGTGCACTTTTCAGTGTTGTTTTCAGTATTGTGTAAATGTTCATTTTCTGAACGTACTGTGTATATTTCATATATATTTTACACATATATCCACACACAATATAAAAGTCCTTAATGTCTGAGTTAGCCAGAAACTAACTTTTTAGCTTTGTTTTCAAACTCTTTACCTGGTATGCCTGTCGTATCCCTCCATTATCAGCAATGTTCTCCCCGAGGGTGTTGTTGCCGTTTAACTAGAGGGGGGATACATAAGGATGAAAAGCATAAGCAGGGTAGGGTAGGGATGGGAAGGCAGGAGGGGTGGTGGTCAGTATTTTTTTCTCTCTATTTCAGAAAAAAAGAGATATCACTTTTTGTGAAATGAGATGTCATTCCCATTGGGACAAAAAGAAAAAAATGTTTTCAATAAGAACAATACAGAGCATAAAGAATAAACATAGAAAAGGTACTCGTATGTCAACAGAAAATATCAAAGACACCTGAAGCAGAGAGGAAATGAGGCTGCAAATCTGGGGGAAAGATTAGAAAAATACAGCAGAAAAATGTGATAAAAATCGGAGGACAGTAGATGACAGACTGTCACCAGGAACGTACATGTAGTCCATTGGCCAGGTCCCAAGAGAAGTTGCTGTACTGATCAACAATGCACTTTGACAGCTCCAAGAATCTGTTAGTGGATTCTGGTGTCCACCAGTCTTTCAGGTCACCATCCTTATCATAGTTACGGCCTAAAAAGTAAAACAGATGTTTAGAGGAGGACTCCTTGAGTTTGATGAAGAGTAAACGTGCTGAATCTTCCGTTTAACTAAATAGTCATTATCATTGTAAACAACAATCAAATGCTGCTGATGGTTGTGAGGCATTTCCATTTCATGTGTGCTTCTAACATTTTTCTAGATGAAAAATAACTTCATGTGACCAATGGAAAATGAGTGTGTTGAGAGTCCTGAGGTGAAACACAATTGGAATAACAAAGCACTTTTCTTTCCAGGAGTGGTACCAGTTACAAGGGAAATATTTCTACCCTAAGACTAATGTAATCTGCCAAAACTGCCTTGCAGGAGGAAAGGAAAGCAACAAAGTGGAAAATCATACCATTGTCATCAAACCCATGTGTGATCTCGTGACCGATTACCATGCCGATGCCACCATAGTTGAGAGATTTAGCCTGGCCTTTGCTGAAGAAAGGGGGCTGGAGGATACCTGCAGGGAACACTGAGCAGGAACAAAACAAAATGAAGGAAACTTGAACTTGTTCTCTTTTTCTTTCATTGCTTAAGATGTGAAATACCTATTTGGTTTTTGCTGGATGAGTAGAAGGCATTGACAACAGCAGCTCCAGTTACCCACCTGGAGAAACACATGGATGGGATAAATGGTGCTGCAAGGAGCACTGACACAAAGAAAAAAATCATGTTTGATTGAACACATTAAAATTAACCTGCGGTTATTAATACCCAGGCCAATGTTAGCTACCCTGCTGTGCAAAGCTGAACTCTACATGTGAGTAGGAGTTTGTGTGGGAGAAAGTAAAAGCACTGTGCTGAAAGTGATGTAGATACTCTAGTGGGTCACACTGGAAGCATCATAGATTAAGTCTTTAAAACAGGTGATTTAAATATTCAAAACCGCTGCTTTAAATCACAACACATCTAGAACAGCCTTGTTAATTCCAACCCCTCCTCTCCTCTCCCCCATGGGAAATCTTACTCTTCTTTGTTGACTTTGACTCTGAGTTTCCGCAGGCGTTTCTTCTGCACATACTCCAGGTTCCGTAGGATGTTTTCAAAGTACTCCTCTGCACCGTAGCTCAGCTAACAATAACATGGCAACAGAAAAAAACAGAAGGATAAGCCGTGATGAGAGCTATCAACACTTGGTCATATATTCTCCAGCAAAACTCATAAAAGCCAAGAATTCATTGGGATGTTTTTTTCGTAGAGGTGAAACAAGGCTTCAGTCAGGCCACCCTGTATTATGTTACATTAATTCAGTGAACGATGAAAATCATCCATAATTGCATTTTTTCCCCCCAAACACTCACATCTTTGTATTCATTGTTAAGGAATTTGTCATCCATGATGCTGTCAGAATAGCCGATCCGTTCACGAATAGCTCGGGCCTGCACAAAAATGGATTGCAAATTTGACATCTTGAATCATCAAATATCCTGAAGAATATCACATATTTTAAGTCCATTCTTTTACCTTCTCCTCAGCTGCTTTCTTGGTCTCTGCATCCATCCAGGTCAGGTCATCCAGATTACTAATAAACACCTCACGGATGTCTTTTATCATCTCCTCCATCTAATCTCCACACACGCATACAAACAAAGACAGCGACAACATAAATATGTCACTGATATCTAACAACAAAATATAGCCCACAATATGAAAAATAAACCTTATCTGCTTGTTTATTTCTGCAGCGGGGGATGTTTTCCTCCCAAGGTCTACAGAGGGGGTCAAAAAACATACAAAGCTCACAACATAGTCTTACCACATAGTGTAAATCAAAGTCCTAAAAATACCTTGAATCAGGCCGCCTCATTATTACACTTTCACATATCAATGAGGCTCTCAGGGCTATGAAATGTCTGACCTTGGGCAACTAAGCTTTATAAGTATGATTTAATACCTGCATTAAAAGGTTGTGCAACAGTTCATAAGATGAAAAAAAAGTGAGCAATTTAAAGAGAAAATTAAAAAAATTAAAAAGAAAAGATAAATCATAGTATATTAATTAATAAAAAGCAACTTGTTTACATAAGACTTAAAGGCAGAATCTGTAAGAATTTCAATACAAATTTATGTAAAAAAAAAACTAAAACCACAATCAGAGAGTTAAAAAGCATGTTGTTTGTCATTATTCCATATGTAGCTTTTTATTAAATTACAAAGTTATTGATCTTTTTTTTAAACTTTTTACAGTGCCGAAAACGTGTTGTACCTTTTTTTCACCTGTAGAGGGAGTATAAGCCAGTTTATCTGCACTCTGGGCAGTGTTTCAAATGATTCAACTTACCAGTCTTCACATGGAAGAGGAAGAGCCGAGCTTGCAAAGACGTTTAGAGTAATCAACCTTTGCTAGTTTATTTGATAGAAAGCATGGATGAAGCTGCTTAAAAATGACCAATATCACTGCCAGAGTCAGCTTCTGGTTAAAAAAAAAAGTACACTACGAGTCACAGAAGCTCATTACTGCCACATGGTGTTGGGAAGAATCACCTTGAAATGCACTGAATTTTACAGATTCTGCCTTTAATGGAGAAAACGTATTCAATATTATGGCTGGAATTTCCCTCAGAGTTAACATCTTCTACCATAGCTAAAATTTGACAAATGCATTGTATATAATAATCTCAAATTCTGCATCTATATATATATATATATGTAGTCAGCAGTTATGTGTTTTGAAAATCATTAATTACAGAGAAATATTCTAACAAAAATGTTTAACAATACAAAGCAAACAAGTTGCTCCATTTCTTTTAAGCCCATAGAAAAATTATTGCAACTGAACAAATATTTTCATGCTGGCAGTTACATTCATCTTTTTACATAACACACTTTTTGAGCAGTGGCAGCTTGAAGATAATTAGACTTTCTATTTTCATATGCTAATTACCATTGCAAGGTAAAACGAAAAAGAAAATCAACATCAAAAGCTCAATTTTCATTGAGGGAAGCAGTGGTGCAATTTCAAAGTTTCTATGGTGTATTCCTCTGGAGTTACAGCATTTAACACATGTTACCACATGCAGATATACAAACTGACTGATGCTGCCATGTTGGCATGGTGGTAAGCAAACCAAATGGCTGCCAGACATTTCCCATCCACAAACAGACAACAAAAATTGAATGATCCCTAAAAAAGTGAACAAGCCAAGCTAACAGAAGAATGACAGCAGCATAGAAATATGAAAAATGTAAAAACTCTATTATTCAGACATCGCAGAGGCGTCGCTCATCAGCAGAATTCTCACTAATACACCACCTCACCACTTCTCAGACAAGCTGTTCTTTACCACAACTGGCAGCAACCACACTGAGGTTTTTCTAAATTCCTTCATAAGACTTAGTCTTGTGGATGCATACACTGTTTAATCACAAAGCAATATTCCACTTAAGTATTTATGCTTTTACTTGATTTCTTTACCATCTTCTACCCTCCAGCCTTAATCAAAGTTAGAAAATTTTTGCCAGACAGCTTAAATTCTTATTCGTTAATGAATGTGTCATTACACTGGATGATCCTGGATGGCTGATCATTGGACATTGAACTGATTGCATGAGCAACGACATGGTCCAGCAGCAAAATGGGCAGGAACATTGGGTCTTTTTGTGGTTCTTGCAAATGTCTGCCAGATATGCTTGCCTGATTTCCATTCATTTTAAAAAGAAAATCTAGTTCCCTTTACAAACATAAGGATTTATTCTTGGCAATAATGCCTTTTTGTATAACTTGATTGCATATTTCGGAATTGTCCGTTTTCTAATACAGTGTTAAACTTGGGTACAGTTAGGTAGCAAAATATCTTAAAAACTAAATTAAAGAACTCCTGTTGATACATTACAGTAGTTGACAGTGAGCACATCTGACACACACCGTGTCTGCATGGCCTATAGGTGGTTTGTGGGGAAGAAAGCATGAGTGTAAGCTGCAGGACAACTCACTTACATGCATAAAGTGCATGGCCATGCAATGGAGCACATAGGCTATGATTTGTACTTGCATGTTTAAAGCAGCTGTGTGTCATTTTTTACTAACCGAACACACACACACGTACACACACACACGGCAGGCAGTTGGATATGAGCTCTAAATGCCAGAGTAGGCAAACAACCTGAGGACGTCAGAAATGTATGGTATCCGAGACACTTGGAATTAAGACAGATAGGTTCTCACACATGTAATCTGATGCAGGAACGTGCACACAGTCACGTGCCAAAGCTTGCACACACACGCGCACACACACACACACACACACACACACACACACACACACACACACACACACACACACAAATAAAGTTGAGATTTACAGTGTGGGTGGTGTGAGCATGATAACAAGGACACCTTGTTCAGCTGCTTTTGGTGGATGCAAGCATAAAAATACAGGACAGGAGTAGAAACACAAGACAAAGAGGTGACAAAACACACTTAGTCAGCTGAGCCTGAAACACATGTTTCCATGCGGTATGCATCAATAACCGAATACATAAACACCCACACTACTTATTGGTTTTCCTGCAGATGCATGTGGTGTTATCAGTATAAAATGTCAATGAAGGAGAGAATAGCATTCCATTGAGCACACACATGGCATTAGTAAAGCTGTTGGTAATAGCTTTTTATCTTTCAATCTACATAGATCTATAAAGCTTAAGCCCATTTAATTCTCTACTGACCAGTTCTTTGCTCTTTTCAGAGAAGGCTTCCTGCACATACAGCCGTCCGACAGCATTATCCATGTTGTTATTAACGTAAAGTGCACATTGCCGCCACACAGCTGCCTCTGAAGTTGTGCCTGACAGAGCCTGCAGGGAAAGAAACAAGACACAGATCAATTAGAGATGAAAGATTAACTAGTCAGCATATTGGTTAAAGAGGCTCGTGGCAATTCTTTATTTGCATGCCCGTAATACATTTCAATTATACTTTGGACTATAAGAACTAGGGCAGTGGGGAAATGATTGCGAAGATGAGGGAAGAGCTTTAACTATTTACAAAAATGTGGATGAGTAATCTCAGTGAAAAATGTGCTCAAAAGTATTCTCATTTCCAATTTGTCACATGATTACAACTATTCAGACTGACAGCATGTGTTTTCAGTGCAAAAGGCCCCCTTCACCATCACTTTTAAATGTACAGGAAACTGCTTGAGCTGCATACTGTCAGTTATCAATCTGCTGCCGTACACCAACAGTAAACAGACATGACGTCTTTCTATGGTGCTCATTTATCCAGTCGCTGATGGACTGAAACAAAAGATTGGAGGGAAGGTGGAAGAATGTCATCCAAGTTGGACTACAAGAATATCTCAATTTTACATCTATTTTACTCTAATTACCGGTACCAAGATATGTATTAACATGATACATTTCTTGTATCATGTTATTGTCAATATCAACATATCCTTACTTGTTCGAGAGCAGCCTTGGACAATCGATTTACTTCCTTCTTTTCCCTCATTTTGATAATCATTTTGCCTTTTCTTTGCCTTTAATATTACTTTATGACACATTAAAGTTGCTTTAAAGTTAGGAAAACATTATGATTAGTTGGTGGTAAAATACACTTTGTATTGAACAGCTTCACAGACATTTTCCACATTGCCACAATGACATCCCACAGCATTTGTGTTGCCAGCTTGAAAGCCCATGCATATTTAAAAATTACGCTTTGAGGATACCCTTCACATTAAAAACTAATGGAGCAAGCTCCTGATCAAGGAGTGACAAGTTGGAAGTGACAGTGAGTTGGTTTATCAGAGCTTGACTGAAAGCCCAGTTACAGTACTTACATACAGTATGTCAGTCTGTGCTGAATGCAGTAAGAAAAGACCAGTTTTACAACAAAGTTTCCTTTTAAATTAATTGTCATTTGGTCCTGTACAGAGTGAAAACATACTCATTTAAAAGAATATATGATATGATGACATAAGCATTTATCTTAAGACATTGTGGTGCTGAACAACAGCCAAATGGAGCCAGTGCAAAGAGCAAATGAGCAAGATAAGGAACATTGCATCTTTTGAAAAATAACTGGTGCAAAACGACAGAAGCAGCAACTTGATTAAAGGTTAACAGACAAGGGCCCCTGAGCATTGGAGCAAATACATCATTATTCAAGATGTTCTTGCAATCAAGTGATTGCATTTGAATAGTATCTATTATTTAGCAGGTAATAAAACGTGTAATAAAATAATCATACACATTTTGGCAAACTGAGTTGATCAAGTCTAACCTGCACTGTGGCTTTGGCTTTTAAATCAATCATGTCACTCTACAATAGACTCTGAAACAAAAAGTTAATAATCATGCCAGTTAACCTAACTGACTGAAAATATGCCATGGGAAGAAGCAGGCACATGTTGAATGAACTGTTGGACTCCAAACTTTAAATTGGCTGGAAATAGCTGAAAACCAAAACAATTTGTTAATGTGTACAAACTTTGTCAGCTCATCTATCTAACTAGTTGCTGGCTGGTTAGATAACACTCAGCTGTGAAGATGAGATGCTGGCAAAGCAACTGTATCAAACTGCTCTTTCAAGTGTAACGTGGCAACTGATGAGGTTCTAAACGACTAGTATTGACAATGACAGTCAAACAGCATTGGGGTTGGCATCCTCAGGCTCTGTCTCTGAAAGGTTACAATCAGAATTGCTCATGAAAAAAAAATGTTTTGAATTTGATATAAAGGTTATAATCAGCAGCACCTGAAGCTCTAACATAGCAGGTACACCAAACTGTAATGGTACCTAACACAGCTATCACCAAAACCTCTGTCAAATGAACTGATTCACATGTATCATTTACATGTAATAAGCCTTGACTTAGAGCTCCCTGTTTTCACAATAAAAATTTCTTGCATGAACAAGAAAGCATTTTGCATAGAAACCGCTTGCCGCTATGGTTGTGAGCACTTGTCTTCTCTTACCCTTAACCTAATCTTTAATCCTATTTTTTTGGGTAAAACATCTATTCCAATACCTCAGATTAATGAATTATAGCCTGTAAATGATTAGGACCGATGGCTGCAACTAGACACACGAATCAGACCGTAACAAGTATATTGCCTTATGAACCAGCAGGGGGTGCTCTAATATCAATTTGACCTAATGAATACCCTTGGAATCGCGTACTAAAATAAGCTAATATTATGCTTGTAATGTTGCTTCAAAAATGGAGAAAACAAGCAATAAAAGCTGTCAGAAGGAAAGAGTTTGGTTTTAACAGCAAAGGGTATAGAAATGAACCAATATAGCCACTATAGGCCACTGGTCAATTTTTCATAAAGCAACCATCTTGCTTTTTAACAAGAACCAACCAGACTCCATTGCTAAGCTTGGCACCCACATAATGCAGCAGAAGATTCCCATGTATGAAACGTTAGATGTTCATTGTCCTTTTACTGCAGAAGGCTGACATCGTTTCTGTTTAGAGATTTCAGGAATTTACTGTATGGAATTTGGAGTTGAAAATGTCTTGGCGCACTGCACTATCACACGTCATACAGCTGAACACTGCCACAAAAAGACAATATCAAAGGATACAACACTTGTTCTAATCAATGGCAGATGGACATCTCTGGCCAGCAGACACATGGAACTTGACAATCATTTCCTGTGTACTAAGAAGAAGCCACAGAAGTTGTCTGTTTTGCCGAGACAATCGGAAGCACACTTGATGAATTCAAGAACTCTCATGAAGCAGTTGAAGTTGCACAGCTGACATTTGGGGAGGGACAGATTCAAAGAACTGCATGTTCAATTCAAATCTGTTCAAACATGACTTTGTGGGGAAAAAACAACAGCCTTAACAAACAAAAGTATTCTAAGTGTTGGTCAACATCAGTGGAATTGCTGTACCTTGCGGAAAGGTTTCCTTGTGTCTCTGTAAGATCTGCTCAGGCCCACCACCATGTTCATAGCGAAACGCCACACCATGTAGTTCTGCAGATCCCTGTGAGGAGACAAAGTGTGGTCACAGAGACTTTCCTATTGGCACAAAGCTAAACATAACCTCACCCAAATACTCATGAGCATACACACCTCTTGGTGTATTTAGCCAAGACAAGGTTAAGTCTTCTGTAGTAGTTGGGGGAGTAGTTTATGATTTTCTCTGTATCAGGAATGCTGATGTTGACGGTATCCATTATCTTAGCAGTGAAGTAACTCCAGTTGAATGCCTTCAAGTTGAGTAAAAAAGCACAAAAGAAGGAGATACGAAAAAAAACATGAATGGAGAAAGGTAAAATGCAAAAAGAATCTGACAAGCAAAGAGTTTATTTTACCTGCGATTCAACCTTGAGGGTAAAATTGGCGTTTAGGTCCCCGAGATCCATCTTGTTGTAAAGCAACACTGGATTGTTCCGATCCTCTGGAGTATCAGTGGCCTTCAAAAGAGCAAGACAGAAACTAAGAATCAAGACTGCCACCATAGCCTTGTTATTTCCTGACACATGTACACTCTATGTGCAGCTCCAGAAGCATCAAACACATTTAGCATCCCAAAAGGCCTCGGGTCTGTAAATGTCAGAGCTCGAACGGTTTGACTGGCTTATAAAAATGAGCAACCGAGTGGAGGGGAAGTGAAGCATGTCAGTGAGCAGCGCCAAGCAGAGACTGAGCCAGAGGAGAGACCAGCTCAGAATGACAAAACTGAAGCGCAGAAACCTGTTGTTGTCTGAGAAAAGTCATGTTGGGATCAGACCGCTTAACAGCTTGTCTTTGACACGTTGACAGAAGTTTGGGCTAAGAGCATGTGACATAAGGGTCTTGCAGCTTATAAAAGACAAGTAATGTGTGAGATTGAAGGGATATAATTCAAGGTGATATTCTCTCGTTTTCCCTATGGACAATGAGCATCGTTGTTGCAGGACAGACAGTGATTCATAGCATGCTTTATAGCAATAGCGCAGTCTGGAAATATTAAGCAGTCAGTTTTTTTAAGCACTGCTGCCAACGCAAGTTCTGAAAGTTAACATACAAGGGTTCAATGGATGAACCTAAATAGGGAATGACTAGGTCCAATCTTTGTCAGAGCATGAGCATACAAGCTGGCTAGAGGTGATGACGAGTGGTGTGGGAGTAACTCATCTCTGAAATGGAGGGGAATACATTTACCGTTGGGATTTGAAACAACCATGATCTTTCAGAGCCATCAAAGGTTAATGGAATCATAAATCATTGACTAAATAAACATTCCCCAGAGGCAAAGGAACATTTTCTGGTAAATGTACAGCCCATAATTAAAAGTATTCAGCAGAGTCAATGACTTCAGTAATCGTTTAATACTTCTTTATTGCTTGCCATCCAAACAACCCTGTTGTGCTTGTGTCAATCATATGATTGGCGTATATGCCACTGGAGGTCAGTGAAGCATCCAGCATATGTGCTGGGTGATATGCAATTTAAATGGAGTGCAAACTCGGCTTAATCAGTGTGCTGCTCCTCATAGAAGTATAGGCCAAGTAAGTCAGTTGAGAAATGTTTTGAATCCCTAATATGCTTTTAGTCACTCGTACGGTCCCAGTGTGGCTTCTGCTAATTCGTCATATGGAGCTGATGCATAGCTGCAGTTATAGCCTCTTCCTCCAAAAGTCAAAATGTATTTGTAAGTTGTATTGTTCTCTGTCAGTATGCATGCTTACATTGGCAATGTCCCTCTCCAAGTCCATAACTCGTGTCACTTCCTCTCGAATCCTGGTTTCATTTATGCGCAGTTCTCTGTCGGAGCGGATCAGCTTAGCCAGGTCAATCATAAACTGCTCGTAGGCCCGACATGCCTGTGAAACACACACTCGTTAATGTTTGTTTAAACAAAACCAGAAGTGACCTCATGTAAGTATCGCACAGATGCACTCCACCAGCCTAGTGTACTGTAGTTACTGTAAGCACTGTTTTCTGTGTACCAAATCAAAAGTCTATGATGAACTGTAAAATAAAACCAGAGCAGAGGATGTCTGCTTCAGTGACATAACATCTGGTCTGGATTGGGACAGGACCTAATTTTCTGTTTTTCCTCTTAGATTTTAATCACTACTGCCTGCCTCTGGGCATGTTTTATTTCATTACATGCACAATTGCTTACAAGATCATGTTAACTGTACAAAGTGTGCAAATAAGCAAAAGTTAAATCATTATCATGCTGATGTTATAGCAGATGCCCTCATTTGTTGGGAACTGGGTTTCCGAAACAAACTCCAGGAGACTTGGAACCAGATTCAGTGGCACTGACCCAAATGAACACATTGAGTTGATTTCATAGAGCATTAGTTATGTTAGAAATGCATGTTTATATACGAGAAATTTAAGCTTACCTCTGCATAGGGACCATTGCAAGCGTAGTAATCTCTGGACAAGAGGCCGAGGCTTGTCTGCTGGTCAAACTGGAAAAAAAGTTGGATGAATGATGTTAAAGTGACCATATGAATATGAATAAAGAGACATGGGCTTTCCAGCTCCAGGCATGAACATACGTGAATGATATGTGAATTGGAATTTCTGTCATCGGTGCCAACAAAAAAGTTAACCAAGAGTTGAGTTCCATATCTCTCATTTAACCTGGCAATGACATCCTCCAATCTCCAAGTTTTCCCTGAAGAAATAAGGTGGAGGAAGAGGTTTAAAAGAACAAAATCCCATAAAACTTAATAATGCTGTGAAATCACTGAAACATTCTCCTGTACCATAGTCGGCCTCCCAGTTGTCCACAGCTATGGGCCACTCAAATATGTCATTCAGCATCTCGAGTAAAGGTTTTCCTCCTCTGAGCTCAATTAAACCTTAAAGCAAAGATACAAGCAAAACAAAAATTACTTTTTATGGATACAATCGTTTTACACCAATCTATTTTGAAACCTTTTCATACATCTATCCAGTTTATCCAAGCATAATTCATACCAATTTTAGGGAGATTTAAAAAAAAGTTTTCTTTGGTTACTCCTAAGCCAGGGTACTTTTAAAGCAAGCCTTTGTTTATACCATTTAATGCTGTAAAGCTGTAAAACAGCAATTCTTACATTTAAAACTAATGAGTTTTAATGATGGCTTGGCAATACAACAACTAGATGAGACACAGATAACCTTCAATGCAGAAAAAAAAACAAAAAACACAATAGCTCTCAACATCCTATGCCCGCTGACTCACTCTCATTGGTACAGGATTTATAAAGGGTTTTAGCCTTGGTGAGCGCAGCAGCTTCCCCCTCCACATTTTTTTCAAGGACACCTGCAAACAGAGCATAAACAGAGCAAGTATAAAGAAGGGGGAAATATAAAAATGAGTGTAATGAGTATACTTGAAGTAAAATGGATTGGGGGGGTGGGGTGGTGGGATGTGCATGACTGCGAGTAGGATGTGAAGTTGTTTTCTTCTTGGTTCAAAAGAGATCGTCTGTTGCTCCAAGGCATTTGATTATTATAAATTAAGGGAGTTTGTCTGTCCTCGTGTCAGAAAGAACAATCAGGAAAATTTCAACAGCCTCCCAACAGAATGCATTCAGGAACAAAACAGACATATTGTTTTTCAAATGGAAAAGATAATGCATTTTAAAACAGGGAAATTTCTATTTTTCATCAACATACTGTTGCCTCCTTAAAGCCAAGTAAGTGTAAAGGTATTGTGCATATGGACGTTGCTACGCGGTTTGGATATAATGTCTAAAACATGTAAACTAATTAGCATAGGAACCTTTTTGAGCTCCAAGCATTGGCATCATACAGTCGCATACCTTAGGTAAGCAATTGTTGAAACATTCAGACTGTGCAAATCCTCAGAAAAAATGAAAAAAGAAAAACAACCAAAAAAATAGGAGCTATATCACACTCTCGACAGGCCTTAGTTAGCATGTTAAACGTTTGGGTTCAGTATGGTACAGCTCTTTAAAAAAAAAAGAAAGAAATGAGAGAAAGGCTATGATTTGTTTGACAGTGTTGTTGAAGAAAGCCTCTTTTCTCTATAAAAGAAAACTATTGCACAGTTTAGATTTGGATCTCACCAAACCACAGGACTTTTGTAACAATGTCCTTTAAACAGACAAAACAATTGCGGACAAGTTTGCACACAAATCATTGCACCACATCTGGGAAAGAAGAAAAAGAAAGAACACAAAAAAAGGGGAAAAAAATCAATATCAGCACAAACACCTCATACGGGAAGCACAGCCATGGAAGTTTCATGATTTGGGCTTGTTTTGCAGCCACAGGATCTGGACATATTGCGGTTATTGAGTCAGCCATGAACTCCTCTGTACATCGAGGTGTTCTGCAGTAAATATATGAGATCATCTGTCCAACAGCTAAGCTTGGCTGAATCTGGGTCATGTACCAGGACAATGATCAAAAGCACAGCGGCAAATATACAACAGAATGGCTGTAAGAGAAAAAAATCAAAGCGTTGAGATGACCCAGTTAAAATGTCCAGATCTCAACCCTTATCGTAATGCTGTGGCAAGACGTAAAGAGAACTGTGCAGAAAAAAAAATGCTCACAACCATTTAGCTTTCATGAACTGAAACATGATTGAAAAGATTTGGCCAGATTTCCTCAACAAGAATGTTAGAAACGGGTAGCATCACTGCAGCCATGTGCTTCTAAAAGTTCTTTAAATCATACATGTAGGTCATACTTTGCTTTACCACACATTTTGTGAAATAAATGACAGTATTAAAGGGACACACCACCATTTGGGAAAATATGCTCATTTTCCACCTCCCCTCGAGTTCAACAATTGAGCTTTACCTTTCCCCTGTTCGTCCAGCCGCTCTATGAGTCTGGCGACCCCATTTGTGGTTTTAGTTTAGCATTAATCATTGAATCGGATTAGACCATTAGCACCTAATGCTAATTGCTAATGGTCTAATCCGATTCATGCTAAACTCAAGCCACAAAGGGGGTCTCCAGACTCAGAAAACGACTGGATGAACAGGGGAAAGGTAAAACTCAATTGTTTAACTGAAGGGGAGGTGGAGAATGAGCATATTTTCCCAAATGGTGGTGTATCACTTTAAGCATTCTATTGGTTTTCTGTAATGAACGGTCTCATTTCAATACACGAGTAAAGTTTTTGTAATAATATTAATACTTTTACGTTTTAAATATAAGACTTTTACTTCTATCAGAGTAATTTTACAAAGCGGTATGAGTATATCTACTTACCTAAAAGGCACTTCCTTGTCTACAGGGAACCACAAATCTGAAGGGGAGGTAGTAAAAGGGCCAATTTAAAAAACAAGAGTGAACACCATTGCCCGTTTTTTATTGCCCATGTTCATTGCCTCTTCAAACACCTGTTGTGGTCATATGGACGCCAGTTAGCTCAGCCTCAGGCTAGATAGTGTTTCTGGGTAGACAGCTAATCAAAATGAGTGATAAGTGTTGGGGTTGAAAACATGTTCAGCTGAGAGAGGACAATGGGACCAGTACACTCTTCCTGTGTTGCCTCAAGGCACTCAGTTGCATATTGTAGAGTAATGGACTAACATTTCCTTCAGGAGATGCTGCCATTTTAACAACAAACATAACAATGAGCTTAAATAAATCTTCACATCATCAATGCTAAGTCTAGCCTCCACCCACACTCAAACATCTCCAGTTTGAGAGTTTGCTGAAAACTGTAGTGAAAGACAATTGATTATGACTTTGTGATTCAGGTAGGCAGTCTGTGCAGTTATATATCAAACATCAGCTCAAGTTCTTTTTGTGTCTCTGTAGCAGTGAAAAAAGAAACAGTTCCTCTTCCTTTATACTAGTAACCTCTAATAAGCTTATCACGTAAGTGCGGGGGTTGGAAAGGGGCCCTTTTAGAAGAAAAGAGATAACAGCTTGTTTAGTCTGTGAATGTCACACCAGCAAGTTGTTACTAGTTACAATTTACAGCACGTTTTTTCTATCCAAATGCTTTGATTTGATACTCCAAAACACCTGGTAATACTCGAGGACACGGCTCTACTTAGCTATGCTGAAGATTAATAGAGAAAATAAATCATTTTGTACAAAAAATATGTCATAACAGACGAGACAGATTATCATTTCTTTGAGCCTGACAGTTCATTCTCGACCCTTGAACAGAGATAAATTTGTTATTTTTCTAGTTTTGGGTTCATCAGTCTTTTGTCTTTGCACCAGCCTGCAGACTTTGGTAGTGTTTAAATCTTTAACAGTGTGATTGCTTTATAGAGATTGTGTGATGAATACTACATGATGTAAATCTCCTAAGTCCAACTGCCTTGTAATTAACCTCCAGTACATGCAAAATGTATGTAAATGGGTGAACTCATGATTGCTGTTGCTATTGTTTATGACAGTTTAGAAGAAGGGAACAGCCGTTGTGTATCTTACATTTTAAAAATGAATGCCATTGTACATTTACATTTACATAACAAACCTATTCCATTGATGAATATGTAAAGAGTGTCATAAATGCATGCGTTCGTAAAAAGAAAATCTTGTGCGTAAGTGTTAATGAAGATTAATTGAGGTCTCCAACATTACTGTTTGGCTTTGGTCATTATAATATTTCCAAGGCAGCACGGGGGTGGGGGNCTTCAAGACTTAAGATTGCATGAAACATTGTTGTCAGCTGGTTTAACATTTTAGACGGTGCATCTTCTCTGCATTCATAGCGCACTGCCCCAAATCAGGTTCCCCAGCCACGTTAAGCTGCATTATGTGCTCCAGAACAATGCATGTCGCAGTTTCTCAGCTTCTCTCTGTCTTCACAGAATGCAAAATCTAGGATTTTGGATTAAAGTACGTGCGCTTGTTGCATTTGCTCAAAAGACAATATACGAGGCAAAAACCAGCATTCACTAAGCAACATCCCTAAAACCAACCATCCTTTTCAAGCAATGAAATTGCATGCAATGATATGTATATAAAACATGCACCATTAAACTACAATGATCTTCAATTTGATGGTAGATGAACATCTGCTCCATCTATAATTGGTCCATATGAAGTATCTATGGTTGCTAATGGTTTGATTAGAATATCTGTTTATTCAATGTGTTGCTGAAACAAAACAGCTAGTATGAAAAACTAATCTGGTTAATAAGATCTGACTTCAAGGGTCACTTTAAAAATAAACATTTATGCTTCATCAGTTTTGAAATTGCATTGATTGATTGATTGATTGATTAATTGATTGAATTCTTTATTTCAAACCAGAACCTGTTACAAAACTCAAATACAACTGACACAATGTAACAGACACAGAAACAACAAAGACAACACGGTTTGAAAGGGGGATGGACAAAGCAAAGCTGATTATATTCTATCCCCAGACACAACACAACATAAAAACAAACAACAACGAAAATAAAAAGAAATACAAAATAAACAAAGTCACTCTCCTGAGGCCCTCACCTCAACCAACTACTCATTAGTTAACTAATCTCATTTTCCTCCCTTAGGTAGATTTCCAACACACCTTTTTTGAACTTGCTTTTGAATTGATAAACATTTTTACTAAGTTTGACCTCAACATCTAAACCACTCCATAGAATGACGCCACCAACTGAAATGCACATACTTTTAAGAGTCGATCTTGCGTTTTGGTGTTGTAATTTAAGTTTCCCTCTTAAATCATATCTTCTGGTACCTTCCCGCTCATATAATAGATTTTGAATTGACCTTGGGAGAAGATTATTTTTTACTTCATAAATAATTTGCGCCATCTTAAATTCCACCAAATCATAGAATTTCAGTGCAGATGCTTTCAGAAAGAGAGGATTCGTATGGTCATTAAACTTAGCACCAAAAATTGTTCTTATTGCTCTTTTTTGTAATAAGTACAGCGGCAGCATGTTAGTCTTATACGTATTGCCCCAGACTTCAACACAGTAACTCATGTATGGCAAAACAAGAGAGTAATATAAAATGAGAAGAGACTTTTGATTCAGTATGTATCATCTGGAACATACATAGCCAACATGAGGTTTCCAGCAGATTTTATCATCGACAATCACACCTAGGAATGTAATATGGTCCACCCTTTGAATACA
>JAPMNP010667546.1:0-10287 GCA_029874935.1 Atherina boyeri | reverse complement strand
ATCGGGGGAAGGTGGAGGGTTCTAAATTATCCAGAACTTCTGTGTATATTTTTGTTGACCTATTTTGGCCATTTTTTACATAGGCTACGGCTTCACATGATTGCAGTACCAGTTTCAGCCAGAATCTTACATATGGCTCCTTTAAATGTGTAGTCAATTCAACATATATTTTTGCATCGTTCTGGTACAAGTTTAATGGTTGAACATTTTAGAAAATACACCTACTTTTATAGAATTTTATATTATATAACTATGAGAACATATAATTTTATTCATATTGTGAATGTGAAAAAAATGTGGTACTGTTTTTAAATAATTCATGTATCAGAGGGTTTTGGCAGGATCCCAAGCCCCATGTTGTCCACCAATGTGTTCAACACGTGCAAATTGATATTGATAAGCATGTCTCTTAAATCAATGCCATATGACGTCATGTTTTTAAGGTGTTAATGTTAAATGACCAAAACAAATTGGTTAGGATTAGACAGCAGAAGTACTTGGGTAGGTTCAGGAAAGCATGATGATTTGGAGTGAAATATGTCTTGTGATGCCCTTGGATGCATCATGAGTGATAGTACTAGGAGTTATCATGTGTTTGAAGCCCTTCATCTTCAGACATCCTTGCCCAGGTGAACTAACAGGAGTGATCAGCACCAGCCCGTTTACATGGGTGTTACAGTTATGGTGCGTTCCAGTTGTCCTCAGAACTCGATTTTCTGAGCTACGAACGCTTCTGAGCTTGGTAAAAAACAACTTCATTAGCAAAAACGAGTTCCAAGGACAACTGGAACACATCATTAGACCACTGTGGCCCTCATGATCCACAGCCATCTTACTGTAAAGCTTTTTCCACTGCCTCCAGATCTTCACATCACCGGCAATGCATATTTTTTACCTTTATTCTACTAGGTGAAATGTTTGAGAACTTATTCTCATTTGCAAACATGAACTGGAGGTTGTAGCCTTAAAGGTGGTGTATAGAAGATATTTGTGGCAATTCAGAGAGCAGACTGTTTGCAAGTTTTTGAATAAAGCGCATACACAAGACCAGCCAACGTCACAGCTCCCTCCCTGGCAACCCCTTTAAGACACACCAGAAAGCTTGGCATCTTACATTATGTGTATCAATCAAATGCAGTGGCATAATACCAAATAATTCTCCTACATAGCACTTGAAAAGGTCATAATCTCACAAGAAAATGTTGGGCATAAAAGTTACCTGTCAAGCAGAAATTTAGCAACCAAGGCGTAAGTCAGAATTCATTTCAAGCTCTTTAGGTTTAGCTAACAGAATGATTGTTAGCTACCTATTGTAAACATCAGTCAAGACCGCACATGCTATTTCCGGCACGTAGTAAGAGATAGATGGGCTAAAAGACAAATAAAACATGTGATGAGAGCAGAAATGATTGGCTGATGTTTTTTTTAAGTTCCATTACTTTCACAGCTGATGTACAATAATATTTAGAGTTTTAAAGTTTTTAATCAATCATACCTTATGGGGCAGTGATACTAATTTCATCAAATACTGCAAAAATTATTATTAGAAACATCTTCTATGACACCTTTAAGAGGTTTTAGTTTTTAAAAAGGGATCTATCTGCAAAAAACTGCACCTAACACAGTCTTTTACAGCACTTCTCAACAAGTGCTGTCTGTCTATTTTTCCCCTCAATGATCTCCTCCTTCCATTCCTTATGCAATTTGGAGTTGGGATGTTCACTGGCTCTAACAAATATGATATTAAGCCATAGATGGTCTTTTCCTTCGTTTGATGCTGCAAATGTACTCGGCCATTACTTTTAGCACTTGGTCATGTCATCAGTAGAATCAACCCACCCAAAGTGCTCAGGGATAACTGCTCAGGGTGTGCCAAGGGTGTCTGTTCTCTGGTTTTTCTGTTAAAGACATGATCGTTCTTTAACCTTGCTTCAACGGAAGAAGTTGGATTACCTGGGCAGAACTTCAAACATGGACTAAATGAAGAATTTGATTCGGAAGGGTTCAGCCTTCCACAACTCTGACCATGAGAGCTTACAGTCTAGCGTTGCTCTCATCTTGTCCATGTACCTTGATGTTGCATTCCCATCATCTAACTAACATATTCTTGAATCCCTGCCCTCACCTACCGCTGGATTTGGTCATGCTACTCATTGCCTTTGGCTTTGTAATAATGGGTTGTTGGAAAACCACTCTAACACACACACAGCTCATAGACATGGATCCCACCAGTGTTCAGTGGAGCTGGATTTCCTCCATACAGTCCTGTAGCACCTGTCTTGCCTGGGTAACCTTAAAGTACCATTAGTGTAATTTTCTTTTCACTCAGGCCGTCACATGAGAGCTAAATGTTCAACAGTACACTTTTTCCTTCTGTAAGAAATGTGTAACGAATGTTGAAAACTACCACCAAAGAGTCCTGAGCAAGCATTGTGGCTGAGTAAGAATAGGCTGACTTACTAGTATCTCATGATTGGTTAACATACTTTCTTTCAAATAATAGGAACGAAACATCTGGATCTGGATTGTTAAAAACAACAGTTTTTTTCTGGACACCCAATGATAAATATTCTAAATATAAAATTATCAGAAACTTCGTAGATAAGAACTACATGTCCAAAATCAGCTTCTCTCGCCCAGGTAATGCCAAATTTTGATTTTTAAAATGGCATGAGGAATAGCTTTGTTTCTGGACGTTGATGACTAAAACCTAAAATGTGAGGCTTGACAATGATCAGAAACTTGATTTTCTTCTCTTTTTTAAAAAAAAAAGAAAAAAAAAGGAGAATATAGTGGGTTTTGGTGGATTCGATTCTCTGCAGTGACAAGCCATAAGTAATTTTATTTTGCCGAAATAATGCCAAATTCAGATTTTTTATGTCATTAATAATAACTGTTGTTTCTGCATTATATTTCTGATTGTATCAGCTGCAGACAGTAGTAGCAGAATGTTTTTGGCAGTAGTCATAATTTTGACCGCACTACTGTGCACTAAAAACAAAGGCTCCCCAAAAGCCCCAGAGTAATTTCAACACTGGTTATGTAACATGACATAATTGATCACAAAAGACAATATGCAGCAGAAATATATTGAAAAGCTCCTCTTTATCAATCTCAGAAAAATTAACCTACAAAAAACATTTGCTCACCGATGTCATTTTGCTCATGATTATTATTGAATAATTTAATGTTTGGGAAGGATTTTTCTAGATTAATGCACTATATTACCTTTTTTCTATCCATTTTAATAGAATTAATGAATTCTTGGGGTAAAAAAGAAAACAGAGCATATCAGTAAGCTTACTAACTTTTCACAGCTTGATCCTAAATTCCATGAACAAATCTAACCTCCTTAACTA
This sequence comes from Atherina boyeri, assembly GCA_029874935.1. NCBI lineage: Eukaryota > Metazoa > Chordata > Actinopteri > Atheriniformes > Atherinidae > Atherina > Atherina boyeri. The sequence goes on along the minus strand of JAPMNP010667546.1, from coordinate 6,928 downwards.
CCAACCAAACTGGAGGTGCACCATAATGACGCTGCTCAAAGTGAAATGGAAAATCAGAACAAACCAAAGAGCCTTTGTTCCTCCACTGTGTGTCTGATAACTACTTTTATCTTTGCCCACATTTTTCCCCCTTCTAATCCCCTGCATGTCGACTCAAACAAGGAAATGAAAACTTCCATTTGATTCCATAAATCCATTTGGCACGTAAACAAAGCCTCCTCTCAGTGTGTGATCCCAAGGAGAGGCAGCACCTCATCAAATTACCGCAGCTATTCATATCTGCCTCCGCTCTACTGGAAAGACTTAGGTAAAAACCAATCCCATCTTTCCTCAATTTTCAGCCTCTCTTAATTGTCCCCTGTTTAATGACTGGATTAAATAGCATCAGACATTTATCTCACAGTGAGAGTGAGATGAGGCTCTCTTAATGTAAACTAACTTGACATAAACTGATAAGTTGTTATAACAACTTAAAGATTCATATCTTTTCCTTCATCACTCTGTGTTGCTTCCTAAATCTCATAGTTGTTGTTGTATAAACCTGTTTACACCAGCCATTAGGGAGGGGAAATGTATTTTTTACTGCAGTTTAATTGTGGATTAAAGCCTCCTTTTAATTTTACAAGATGCCTGAAAATCACCATTGCATTTGCAGAGTGCACGTATTTAATGTTTTATTTGAATCTAACTCAGTCAAACATGGATTCAATTTATTCAGCCCAGAAATAAATATTTAATTATCAGCCTTCACATGCCAATAAAGTTCAGTAACCAGACCCCCAAAATAGACATCCAATCAGCCAGTGTTGACCAGAGATAATTAATCCAATCACTTATTTCTCATGACAGTAAGAAGTTTCTCTGCGATGGCAGCCAGCAAACATCCTCTCACCCTGCTCCCTGACTCAGAAATAAACATCGCACTTTGTTACAACATCATTTCTAATAAACATGAAGCCGAATGGTGATGTTCGATGCAAATAGACAGGTACGCTCAGTCCAGACACATCCCCAGCTCATTCATCATGGGCTACAAGGGCAGAGCAGCCTGAAGGTTTTCAAAAAGCACATCCTGGTGTCCTGCAGGAACTCCTTTATTTATCATCTTACAAGAGGCAGTTTATTGCTGCATCTCATTCATGTCGCAACCTGACAAAATCATACCCATCTAATAGTTTCACAACACTTCAGGGCACATGGCACAATGTTAGGAACTGTGTTTAATCAAAATCATCTGTGAACCAAAACACAGTTTTGGTTCACAGATGTTTCAAATGGCCAAATGTTAAATACCTACTTTTTTTTTATATAAAGAAATCGAGATTAATTCAAGAAATTAAATAAAAGATGGCATCTGTGTTTGTTTGGCTACAAATGCCTAGATTGATGAAGCCTTTGTGTGAGAGTCGAACAACAGGTGTCTTTGTGCGTACAAGGCTGCAGTGAGCAGAGAGCGGTCGGCGATTTGGGTTTCATTCTTTGAAAGTGATATGGGTGAGCTGCTTTTCTCAGGCCTAACCCCAGCTCTGCCGTTGATGGACAGACCACCCAACTCTCGGCTCTTACAGGCACACAGTGGGGCCGCTCGCACCAAAGGCAGTCCCCCTGTCATCCTCCTTTGGGAGGGAAATGGATGTCAGGGTCTCCTGCAAAATCAGAGTCCTGGCATTACACAAATGGATACCACTGGAATACATTCATTGCTTTACAAACCCCCTTACATTAGTCTCTCAAAATGTGACAGCAGCAGTACCAACAGGAAAAAAACTTAATTCCTGCTCTTTGTTGAAGTACAGAAAGGTATCTCAAAGGGAAAATAGGACAGTGTGATCAAGTCAACTCTCCAAAGATTAATGACGTTTTTATTGTAATGTTCCCCCCTTTGCCTCTCCAGCACAACCCATAGTTTCTCTGTTTCACTTTATTGTGGGACTTTATAGGAGGTTTCTGCCACGAATTCTGATCACAATAAAGATTCCCTCAAGACATCACCGTGCCAGAGCAGAGGATGCCAAAGCCATTGGTCAGAGGCGGAGAACGGGGTCTTAGCCTCCCTGAGCTGCTCATCTGACAGCAGTTTGTGGCCAAAAGTGGACTCAGACTTAAACTAAAGATTCACACCCATCTTCTCCCTCTGCAGAAAGATCTTCCTTTAAAACAGATCAGTCACTTGGCAGAGTGAGTTGGCAAATGTTTATTTTTATGTTTGGTAGCTAATGCTTTTTTATTTTGGAGCAAATTGTAGGAAAACAAAGGAATATCAAGATGGAGGTGCAAATCTCGCTCTTCTTTCCCCCCAACTAACAAGCATGAAAACAGCCAAATGTTGCGTCAAATCTCGAGCTGCTCCACTTGTCCTGGCACATCAGACGTACTGTCTTCTTGGACGCTGCTCCACCATCTATCATCCTCCCAGACCTATTTTTCTGTCAGAAGACATGTAGATAAATACATAGAAACACTACGCGCCCAGTTAGCGAAAAGATACAAGTTGTGTTTGGCTGGTGAAGTGGGCAACCCTGTGAGTCCAAATCCTAAACATATGTTCCCCCCCTCACTGGATGAGATCTGAGATACTGATAATTACTTTCATGGCTTTTTCTGGGGCGAGCTCTTATATGAGGGAACCCTTCCCCAATTAAACTGGGGCCCCATGTGTCTCTCCAATGACTGGATTGAATAGTTCAGCCAACAAACAACACTATATGAGCCACACAAATTAAAACCTACCCTGAAAAGGGGAAAAAAAATGACAGTTGGCCTCAGCTTAATGCGGTTTATGTCAACATAAGCATTTAATCCATATGCTTATGAAAGCGTGAAATGTTGACTTGAGCTTTGAATTAGTGTCTCTCCTGGAGTAATCCAGCATCCTCCCCAGATATAAATCAATCTATTGCCACATACATCATAACAGCATATTAAACAATGGGGCTGAGAAGAAATTAAGCCCGTGATTAATTTTTCTCTGGACATTTTTTGTTAAAACGCTTACTTCATCCTGTACTTTACTCATTACTCAAACACATCTGGCTGACAGGTGCCCCGTCTGCTAAACGTTGAGTAATTTCATTCCAGCAAAGAGGACCAAATGGAGAGCAGTGGAGGATAAGGTACTCTATCTTCTATCTGTGATGACATCAGGGCTCTGAGAGCTTGTTAGAGATGGAGCGCAACATCGGCGTTGCTTGGTTTCTATAGCCCACCGCTGTCAGTGCCCTTTCAAAGCGCTGATTACTCCATTTCCAAGGGCCTAATCTCTGTAAACAATCTCTGTTTTCATTATCTTTTAAACTGATTAGCCAGATGAATATAACTTTCCAGCGCTGGGGCTCAGACAGAAAAAAGCCCTGCCATATTGATGCCAGCTGTAGCTGCGTGACCTTACAAGAGGAATAAAGCTGTGATACAAACACAGATAGAGGAGGGGACTGCAGAGGAACATATGTGACAAAGACATGCTTGAGAACTATGACAGACAGTGGATGAAAGATTAAAAAAAAGAAAGTTTTTCTGGGGAAAAAATCTTTAACCTGTTTGTGGTTTTGCACAATTTGCAGCTGGATATTATGATCAAAATCTGGGAATAAACACAGACTCTACCATTTTCTCTCAGACCAGACAGCTTTTTCCACAATCGCTTTATATCATCCTCAGATGAAATGCCTAGACATGCAAATATCAAATTAAACACGATTGATTTCCCTCTTATCTATCTCCTTCCTTCCATCTTCGTGCCATTCAAAATTAAATGTTGCTCTCTGCCTCTCCCCTGTGTCTGGACAAAGTGAGGCAGCGTTTGCCAGCACATGTCTCCATCTGTTAACAAACGCTTCCAATATGTTGAGAACAACATCTTGGCCCTCAGTCTCCTCCATCAGGATGTGATGATTGTGGTGCACCTGTCTCAGCCTCCAGCCTTGTTTCTGGCAGCGGAAAGACTGTCTCAACCTAACAACTATTCACCCCAGTTACATCAAAGACAGAGATGTTGAAGAACTTGGATGAGAACTATGAGTTTCTCTGCTTTTGTTTCCATTTTAATTCCCCGTTACAAATCATCAACACTGAACCCGCTGCCCGTATTTGTTCACTCAGTGTTTGCTCATTTGACAAAAATCAGTTTAGGTCAATTAAGAAAACCTCTGCTGTAGGAGCTGTTTAATGTCAATGAGCGGATCCTACTTGTTATGCCGACTATGCTTATTCAGGAGCAGGCTCACACAGTCGACCCTAAACTGAAAGGCCACTTTAGCCAGTAAATTACCTCCACTAATACACCAGATACGTGTTTTCACTTGAGTCAACAACCAACCCAACAACAGAAGGAAGAAAAACAACAAAACTACGTCAAAACCCGAAGCAGCCTTGATTACAGAAACTGAGAAAGAATTCAACCAATCACGCCAAGAGAGTCAGAGTTGGACTCAGCTGTGCTTTTGCATCGTGACACGGAGGAATGCTTAGGAATTAAAGTTTTTTTTCACAAAACAGGGGGAAAAAAATGACAACCTGCGTCACCCCACTCTGAACTCCCCACTTTAATTAACTAATGTATCTCCATTTGTCATGGCGTGACATTGCATGATTCTGAGGCAATCTGAGATGTTGGCTCGGCTCTGAAAGGGGAAAACATCAGCACCCTCTACTGACGAGCTGGCCAGCTTCAGGGCCCCAGCGGACTTTGATTTCATTTCCTTTCATTTACATGAAGGTTGCTTGTCTAATTATAATCTTATGATAATGCTGCCACTGAGCTGCCTGCTAATGAGGACCAGCTTCATCCCAGAGTGAGAAAACTCTGCTCTTCTGCATCTCTTCACTCACTGTGGTTGCTGCTTTAAGGATTATGAAGAGGACACTGATACAATTATATGTCACACATGGGACACACATATTTTGGTGTAAATATGAGTTATTGCTGTAAGGGGGATAGTTTGATTTATGTTAACTTTCTCAACACAGATTTATATCATATTCTTTTCTTCTCATCACATTTGTCTGATTAAAGTGTATTTTGTTTTGCTGTGAGGTATAAAGTTGTGTTCAGTCAACACTCAATAGATTTGGAGCTGGTGCAATCCCAGGAAGTGAGCTAACTCAGGGCTGACTGAATGTCAGCACACTCAGCTTGGTTCTAGTTGAAGATCTTACATTTTTACTTCAATTTGGGGAAGATGAAGACCTGCTTCAGTTGCAGCATCCACACTCAGACCTGGTGCTCTTGGACGAATCTTAAGGTGTCATTCATATAGTACTCAGGCTGAATTATGTCCTCTGGCCTTCTGGATTTAGGCCTATCATGGGGCCAAACTATTGGAGTATCAGAGGCAATATGTGACAATTCATATTTCACTGATTGGCTTGTCATCATGTTATTTATGTCAGTGAGGGCCGTTTTTTTCTATAATCTATATATGGATTTTTGCTCAATCCCATATGAGCTCTAAATGTAATAAATGAGTTTAAAGAAATCCAAACTCACTTCAGAAATAACTTTACTCTTGCTTCTTGCGTTGCACACTTGATTGCCCACGCTGGCAAAACCAGCGGTGGAAGGCATTTTATATCACCTCACAAGATTAGTGAGAAAGCAAATATAAACTCTGATTCCAGGAAAAGTTATCATCATAAATCCTTCCCTCCCACATTTGCTCAGACTTGAGGGGACAATAAGTCAATGTAGCAGGTAGACATTTTTGGGATATATTTGGATTTTCTGCTAAAAGGGACTGACTAAAAATAAAGAGTGCAGCGCAGGTTTGCGTCACCCTGGAGATATTCTGAGATACAGGACGCCTGGCCTTTTTCATCTCTGTGCAGCCGAACCTGTATCAGTATGTCTCTGTCTCCCCGGCTAAACAAAATTAGTGCTTTTGATTGATCAAAGTTTACACGAGAGCAGGGGTTTGATTTCAAACGGCGAGGGGAGAAAATGTATAGACACAGGCAAGAGGGAGAGGGCAGAAGCAAGGGAGGGGTGAAGGAAAGAGAGTGAAGAAGAAAAAGACTGAGCAGCTGGATTGCCATGTAAATAGCTGTGCAGATAGGTAGGGTTGGGCTCTGTGCCAGAGGCTCTACAAAGGGCTTCTAACATCTGTTTGAGGGTAGATTCCTGCTCTGTGTTGTAGTAAGAATAATAGTCCCGCTCTGAGGGCCTGTTCCCTCATCAGACGGATCATGATCACGCATATACACTCTCTAACATCAGACCTGCAGAGCTGAGAAAAAGTCGAGCTGTCGTTGCCGTTGCTACACCAGTCAATCAGCTCAGCGGCATGGACGGGCAGGTGGAACATCCCCCAGATAACACATCGGTGAGGGAGAAACAGCAGACAAACCGGTGAGAGTCATTAGCCAGAATCACTGCCTGTATAACCTTATAGAGGTCTGTTCACTGCTCAGTCTGTGGCTTTTACAGTGATTAAGTCAAATAGTATTTAAGAGCCATGAAGGGAAAGGCTTAAAAACCATGAAAGTAGAAAGTTTAAACCATGAAATACGGCTTTTAGTCTTCCATTCAGCCGTCTGATGAGAAGAGCGAAACCACAAGTTTGGAGTACGGATAATTAACTGCTAAACCAAAATGTTGGAGACAAAGTTAAAATATTTCTACCAAGGTTTTCCCTTCAAGTAGAAAAAGAAAATATAACAGGACATCTCTGTTGGTGTCATGACAAGGTTTTTTTTCCCCCTCTCCAAAGAACATGTGCAAGCAATTTGTACAACAAATGTTGGTTTTAGACCGTGTTCCTTGCATACTAGTGGCTTCTCTAAACCTGGAGGGCTCTATTCGTTAGTGCTTGAAAGCAAAGCAAACAAATTAATTAACACTATCTTTACATGGGGTGGCCAAGGAAAGCAGGCGCTGAAATGTTACACCATTACCTAAATTCGCATGCATCTGTCTGTGTCTCCCCATGCACCC
>JAPMNP010667514.1:11626-23463 GCA_029874935.1 Atherina boyeri | reverse complement strand
TACATATGGCACCTTTAAATGATGGTCACACATCTCAAATGTCTGCTTATGAAATGGATGCATCACTTCCACTATTATTCAAATTGCCTAAACTGTTTGATCACAATCACTAAAGAAGCCTTCTCCAATCTGTAGCCACCTTGCAGGAAGGGTAGAGTGAACACACTTAACAGATGCTCCAGATCGCTCCATTATTCCCAGTACAAGAGCGTAGCACGTGGATCTATGTAGCACAATAGCTGTACCACATAGATCCACCTTAAATTGCAGTGTGTGTTTTACTAAGAGATTGTATTTAGCACCAAGTATGAGTCTTGTGCTGCTTAATTAATCCCTTCAGGGACAGACTGAAACACCCAACAAGATAACTGCAATTAGAACAGGATGTTTTTTTCAGTTCTTCCTTCGTTTTACATCATTAATTATACAAGGTTAGTCCTCCCTGAGTCTTCCACAGTCATTGCGCCTAGGGAGGTGTACCCCTGTTCTCCACCAGAAAGGGCACAGGAACAATGTCAAACACACCATCATGGGAATATACAATTATGCAAAGACATTTATCCTCGTCCTGCGTGCGGCAATGCTGTGCTCATCTCGTGTAGTCATACAGTGGGAGTAATTTTCCATAAAATCTGGTTCAATCGAGACAATATACAACGGTTTAATGGAGCAGGATGTGGAATAAGCCTCGCACAATAGGTTTCTATCCACCATTGTGCCAGTTATTGCAGCGCACAAATCAATCCATTTTATTATTTTTGACACATCATCATTTCCGTGGCCCCTTTTTTTTCACCTTTTAACACTCAGCACTGTGTGAGGGCACAGAGGGAGCGCTGCTGTGTCGATGACCTTTTCACCCCAGGGGGACGACAAGGCCCCTGTAAAAGCCTGGCAAGAGTCATGTGACCAGCGGAGACACATGCGGCTGGAGGGCAACAGCTCAAGCTTAACACATCCAGTCTAATTCCTTTCACTCCAAGATGCTAGTGTGTGGGAGAGCTCAGGTTTGGTCCCTGCAGATGGTAGAAACTCGGCGCGTTCTGCACGAGCCTAACGTTCAAACAAAAATAAAAATGAACATCTCGTTTAACCCCTTTAAAGCTCGACCCAAGAAATAATGGTAAGAATTTTTTTATCTTTAAATTCTGAAGTCTTCATTTGGCCATTTAAAAAAATGAGAAAAAAAATCTATTAAAATCATTCTTGAATATTCACTATTTATTATTGTGTGACATGTCAAAATAATTGCAGTGTAGTCTTCTGCCTCCTACTATCAGGTACATCAGATTGTGTATAACAGGGTTTGGAGCAGTTTTTACCATAAAGTGATGCTAAAGGTAGTAGATGCAAAATATTTCAGAAACTATATGTATCAAATGTGATATGTTTGGCTTTATAGGGTTGATACATTTTTGATCCAGGCATTTGAAGAAATCCTGACCAAAGCAATACAAGTAGAAAAAGTAAATTGATCAACAATGTGATCTGATTTTAAATCAAATCCCAAATCTTAACCACCACATTGGTCCTAACTGAATCTCAACAAACACAAGATGGATTTAAGTAAAATGCTCATCATTCCCTGTTCTGACTTGTACTCTTGAATTCATCCCACCAATTATTTGCATAATCTCCTTTTTTCTAGAAAAATGTCCAAACAATGTTCCCGTTGGAGTGCCATGAATGAGGATATATGATGGAAAAGAAAATCTCTTATCCTGCTTTGGGCATCTGAAGTGAGTACATACTCAAAAACTCAGACATAACAAAACCATGTCACTGAAAATGTCAGTCACTGAGCTGAGTTGTGGCCTGCTCATCACCGTTGGGCTGGAAATTTGAAGAAAACTTTGCAGGAGAGCAGCACCCATCGATACACTTCCTCCTAAACTCTGAGCACATGCCTTGCAGATTTTGAGGACAATATTCCAAAAATATAAGGGTAAAAAAACCTGTTAAGGGTTTTTTACTTTGTGTTTGCTTGTCTTTGCACTCTCATATACTGTAAATCGCCCCATTGAAATAAATCAGCGGTCACTCAAAGTGTTTTGAGACTATGGCTCTCTTTTGATTAAATCCTGATTTTAATCGTCATCTGACCCCAAAAAAAAACAATTTCAAGACAATGTCTGTGCACTATTTTGAATATATTTACACCAGTGATGGTCACGGAGAGAAGGTTAGAAGAGATATAACATCTAGTTCACAGCTTCTTAACGCATCACACTGCACATATTCAAACAACTCATAGGTGCAGCTGGAGTAAAAAAAAATAAAAAGCAGGGAGGGCATTCCTGGAGCATGAAAAAGACCTCACACGGAGGAGGCAAAATATATTTGGCCAAAAAATTGCTAGATTTGTTGCTATTCCTTAGGGGTCTGAAAAGTAGCCACATTTGTCATGGATGGGTATTTGATGTGAGACTGTGTGAAAAGTGAAAAACGTGTGAGACTTGGTTTTACCAGCCTGCAACAACCAATTCAAAGTGTGAAAAGATTTTGCCTCAAAGAGAGTCTGTCACCACAATCACAAACAAAAAAACATGAAAGTAATTGAGAAATAACTTTGCTGTATGATACTTTGGCTATTAGCAGCAAGCTAGTTAAAAATGTACACTCTAAATTAGCCAAACAGCCCACTCCCCAGGTTGTTGGTAATCCATCTGCTTTATTGTGCATCTGTCTGCTAAAAATGAATTAGTTTTATCTTTAGATATGCAATGCATAATAAATTTGCCAAGTATTTTTCTGTCAACTTGGTGTTAGTATGAGCTCCTACTAATGCTTTATAATTTCTGAAAACACAACTTGTTGGTCATGAAGATGCAAAATCTGTTTGCATGGTAACACAAAGGTTTACACCGATCTAAAGAAAACACCCTGAGAAAGAGCAGCCTTAAAACAGGCTCCTCTGAGTTCAAAATGGTGCTTGGAGATCATTGCTAATGGATGCCAGATTTTTGATGAATTTTTCAGAAAATTGTGTTCATTTCATTCATTAATCCCATACTGTGTGTCTTTATAGTTTGCTAGAGACACTGATGTGCTTCTAGGATAGACAATGTCTCCTAGAAGCAGTCAGTCAATCATTCCAGTAGCATTTCATCAGCTTCAGCTGTATCGTTGGGAAATGTTAGCATGCCGACATCTAAGATGGTGACCGTGGTAACGTATTATGCCACTTAAATATTGTGGATCTCTGAAAGATTTATGGCGTTGTGGTTATCAGCAAAGTCATTCTGATATAAATAAATAAAAGCAGACTGATGTTTTACTGTAACACAAATCCTACCTTGCAATACTCAGGGGTAAGCTTAAGTCAAGTTTTTCCCTGAAAGAATTAAATACTAAAAGGCAGCTAAAACCATGCCAACCCCTGAAGGAGATTGCTACCATGGGAATACTTTGAACAATATCATTATCATTTTGGGAGGAAATACATTAAAGAGGGCCTCCACCAGAAGTGTCCACTTTGTCAGAAGAAATCAGGTTTCATACACTTTACATAAAAGCCCTTTTCTGATGCTCTTTCTGCAATAAACAACCCTCTTTTTCCCAAGAGGAAACTGATTTTACTGAAAGTTTCTTCACTAAAAGATAGAACCACCATTAACATTATCGACTGAAGTATTCAAGAGTTTCTTTGCATGCGAGTGATGTGGGGAGACCGGCTCAGTTCATTTGCATCTTTCATTAACCAGTTTGTACAATTTATTAAACATTAGATCTTGCACATTTCATCCAAGATAACTCTGCTTACATTACATTGTCTGGGTTATTTGCTCAAAGTTCACAAAACTCCACAGAGCACGCGACATAAGCAGAGTTGTTTATGTCCAAAGGTAAACTCTTAAGACTGACATACCTAGACAGACAAACACATTACCCCAAGGAGAGAAATAAAATGTTTATTTTACCATCTGTGTTTTTTGTTCTTTCAACACTAATAATAAAGTCCTGTGGATGGTAAACATCCGCAAAACAACAAATACAAACAATAGTGTTTCCATCGGATTCACCCAGTAACATTTTGGAATCAATGTAGTGATAAAAATAAATCAAAATCAAATCTGATTCAACAGAAAAGTAACAATAAAGGGGAAAAAAAAGTTGTAACAGATGACTGATCCTCCACTGACCATGTGAGCCCAAAAACATGTTCCAAACAGGGAGACTGATTGATCCATCACTTAGTGTCGTTACATTCACGGGGTGGAGAGTCAATCTTCTGGGTTTTTGTGTGCTTTAAAGCAGTTTTGTAAAATTCCTTATCCAGAAAGTGAGATGTGGGCTTCATGTGGTAAAATGGAGCAGATTACAGTTTTAAAGCCACATGTTTGGAGCAAAATAACACTGCATTGTGGGTTTGGACCTCTTACCGTGTTCTTGTTTCAACAATCAGTGTTTTGAATTACAACGAAAAGACGCACATGGAATGGGAAAAAAAAATACAACAAAAGATAACAGAGCAAAAGTTTTTAGAAAGGCATAGTATTAAAATACAAAAAAAATCTGAATATATAAATTCTATGACTTAGGACAGCACATCTTCCTTTATGTATACTGTACCATCTAATACGTACCAGCAAGACATTTTCAGAAAAATGTTTTTGGTCCTGTGTGAATGTGTATTTCATGGAAGGTCTGCACAGAAACATTACTCCTGTGCTCCAGCGATCGGGTACTTTGTGCTATTCTTCCAGCCCCTTTCCCAGCAGCTCTTTCATTCACAGTTTGAGAGCATTAACTCATTATTAGCGTTACGCTGCCATTAAGGTTCCTTCATTCTGGGAGAAGGGACTTGAAGCAGACTCTTTATTCTCCAGATGTTGAGTATTTATTTAATTCTCTTACTCAGGCTGGACATTTAACACTTTCATGATTGGTATGATGTTAAATAAAATGAGAAAATATATAGATTTTTATCTTTTTCTTTTTTTTTTTTAAAGGCTATTGTTATGCTTCTTTTTCTACATAGGGGTTGTCAAGACAAAGCTAATTTCAAAATGACAATTAAGATGTCATTTCTGCCTGACCGTGGCTTGAAGCTAAAAAGGCCTTGTCTAATGTTTGTTCTCAATAGTAATTTCTTATATATACAAATAAAATATGCATTGAAAACACCCCACCAGCTGGAAGGAGAGGATGCTCAGTCTGTCAGGGGCCAAGTCTCGTCTCTCCCACCCCCATGTACAGCAACCTCGGAAGAACTTTGTGGCCACGGGTAAGCAGCCGTGATGAGAGAACTGATATCAGTGCAGATTTACATGATATAAAAATAATTAAGAAAGAAGGTAGGCTTAAGGGCAAGTGGTTATAAATGGCAGAGTGTGAGACTGGTTTTGGCAAATAAGCGTTCTACTGTGCATGTGGGGCCCTCGAACAGAAGGTTGATGTCGCCAGGTTGTCTCGTAACCATGCAGATTGAAGACACTGAGACGGCACGTAAACACGTGTGAGGGGGTGTGCGCGCGTGGGTGGTTTTCATGAGCACAGACGTCACATCTCTCACACGCACTCCTCCGCGGACATCAGCAGAGGGTTGATGTACTCAAACCCTTCAAACTCAGACTGGTCGATCTTCTTCACCACATCACTGTGATGAACAAGAGAATAAAAAAAGAAAGAAAGAAAAAAAAGTCAAATCAAATGAACACAAACAACTGAAAATTGCAGGTGAGGAAAGGACTTACTCATCATCAGGCGTGAGCTGGATGGGCTCATTGGTAAACTGGGCATCAAAGTTGTCCAGACCGAATTCCCCTGAGATGTTGGGCTTAAATGGAGGGACCACCTGTTTCTGCTCCAGCTGAAATGAAAACAAACACATCAGAAAGGAAAACAACAACGTTTTGGTTTTTTTGTAGACTAATGGGCTTGGAACATGAAAATATCAGAAAAGGTTATCGTGTCATCTTGGGACAAACTGGGCTAATTAGTTGTTTCTTCCTCAAAGTTATCAACAACTTCTCTCAATATGTATAATGAAACCAGACTCAACCGGTTCTGTAGCCGATTCCAATCAGAAAGAAAGAAAGAACTAAATGACTTTCTTCCCAATTCTGTACGGGCTTTAGGAATAGTTAAAAAGAACAAGTTTTTGGAGCAAACACTCACTTCCTAATTTTTGATTCATCAGTGTGCAATGGTCTGTGGAAGAAACTGCATTTAATTATAGATATATGGTCTTTATTTATTTTCACTGCTCCACTATTTTTTGTGTTTCAAACAGCAGCTATTCTGTTAAAGGACAACTGAAAGTATAGAGCTAGCCAGATTTTTTTTTTCCTGTTTAAAATTCTCATACTTAAAATACTGAAAAAACAATCAGCTTATAATTTAAATGACAACCGGCTGTAGCCCAACACCACCACACACACTGATTCCACCAGAGTCCTCCTTTCAAAAACACTTTAAGTAACAAAACCTTTATACTTTTGTTTAGATCACATTTATCATAACACTGAGGTCACTGAATGGACCTAATCTGTATCCTGCGTGTTACTTTGGTTGATTGGGAGCCAACAACTGCTCCCCCTGCAGGCCACAATTTAAATTGTAGGGCAAACTTTTGGGATCGTGTTCGGAGAGAGGGGTGGAGGAGGAGTGTAAGCTGATCTGTCCAGACACTCTGACCGACTGCTGGGTCCCTGCTCCAGACCAAAGAGGGAAAAAGAGGTCATGGTGATCCCTGCTGAGCTGCACTGTCTGTCTGTCATCCAGCAGCACATGTCTGTCTGCTATTGGAGATGAAATGTGCCTGATCCTTGACACGTGCACAGTTTTAAATGTACAGTCCTACAAAAGGCATCTTCATACAAATTAATGGACACGGTGTTGTTTGTATACATTTACATATTCATTTAAAGCTGGAATAATTAAGGAGAAAATCAAATTACTTTAAACAACTGATGTAATTATTATTTATTGTGGTCAGGTTAAACATTTTTTGAAGTTTTAACTTATGAAATGTGAGGATCTGCCATGTTTTATATCCGAACAAATTAAATTCTAGGTGGTTTATATACTAAAACATTCTCCAAAGACGTCACTCATCATTTTCCTGACATTTTATGATAGTAAAACTTAATTTAAACATTGAAGAAAACAATTTACATTTTAAATTAATTTGAGATAAATTACTTCAATGCCATTGGTTTTGTTTCGCAGTCCTAAGTACATAAAACAGGAATCTCACTCTTATACAATAAGTCACTCACTGCTGAAACTGAGAACAGGAAGCTTTGGAAATATCTGAGTATTTTTAGTTGTAGTTTAGATTTCACTGGTGGTCCTATAAGTAATTCTGAGATGCATAACAAGTGACCAACAACTATAAATATAAGCTCTGATGTAAATCTCCTGCACACATTCATAATTACAAAAGGATTATATTTTTTTAAAAAAGAGAAACAATATGGGTGGATAACATAGTCATAGCGAAACACATGAAAGTAGTCAAATGTGGTTTTCAGTATGAGTGACAGAGGCTACAAACAACATCTTAAGTGGAAAAGAAAACACTCTCTGATTACTGGAACCTCAGTGGATAGTTCGGAGGTTTGAAGTCAAATTAGAACGAGACAATGGCTGAAATTAGATTTAATTATGGCTTCTTTATGAACATGAATCACTGTTTGACAATCCAGACATCCAGAGCTCAACATTGGAGGTCTATATGATCTGTCTCCTCTCATTTCCTTTCCATCTTTGGCTTCAAATCTCGGTCTGTGTGTTAGTCATCCTATCTGTTGATGTCAGTCTTCAGTCTCCTCCTTTTGTTTCTAACTGCCTGCTTTCAACAAGGGAACAGCTTCATAGTCAATAACCCTCAGCTCTGACAGCGGCTGCATCTGCAGGGCATGAGAGGAAGAGGGTCAACCCTCCAAGCTTTTAGGTATGACCTTCTACCGTCTGGCAGTAGCTTGCCGTTTTTCTCCAAGTTCAATATATGGATTTATTTTGACCTATTCGGCAACTGGCACGCATCGGTGCAGACTTTTTCCTTTAACATAATAAAAACCATTTTGAAGGTTTTATATCGCTGAGGAATGAAAAAAGGCCTCGGAAAGGGAAAAAAAAGACAGTCAAATAGACTGAATCACTCACGAGGTCCCAGTCAACGTTTCGGAAGAACGGATGGCCCATGATGTCAGCAAAGCCTGTCTGAGGGTGGCAGCCCAGACGCTCCTTGGGATCCTGTGGGAGTGAGGGTGAGAAGAGGGTGAGAGACGGTGGGGGATGACAGCAGAGGAGAGATAACATGTCAGCTAGAAGGAGAGAATTTGTAAGTGCAGTGGATAATGTGTAGGATTTCAGTAATGGGCAGAGTTAGAGGAAGTGAGAAGATGGAAGAGTATTTCCATATAACCAGTCAAACAAATATGAAGGCAACTTTTAAAATGTCAGGAAAAGAAAATATTTCCTCATCTGGTTTGCAGGACATGATCAGAGGGTTGCAGTTTAGTCTTGAAATGGATATTGCTAAGGTTTTAACATAATCATTTTAACTTTAATTTTGTTACTTTGGAAAAAAAAAAATCAACCAGATCAAAGTTGTTTTAACTCTTATATTCTGTAATAATGGGCAGATAATGAATGTTGCAATGCTTCGTTCAGCCACTTCACACAGGAATGTTCCTGCTTGAAACTACAGCTGGGATCTCTGCAGCTGTGCCGTTAGTGGGCCTGAACAATATGATAAAAAAAAAATCTTATTGCAACTTTTCTGACCAATATTGCGATTTGGTTTGCAATTTAATAATTAAAATGCCAGCTACTGCTCATTATTCATACAGAAATTTATTTTCTATAAGATGAAGAATTATCACATCTAAAAAAAATTGCTTTACATTCCAACAAGAACGCTAAGTTGAGGTATATGTACAGCTTCCCTTCCTAACTGCAAGATGCAACCTGGGCCGAAAATCAGACAGAAATCCATTTTCTTTTACACTCGCCCAGGGAGGCTAAGATGGAAACACTTGCTTTATGCTGAGAATTTCATGTCCTTTCGGGAGAAGCAGTTGAACAAGCTGGATCTACTGTCATTGTGGTCATTTTCTAAGCATAGTATAACTCAAAAGTGATCCAATATTCTTTGTGGGTTTTATTAATTTAAACACGTTACCCTAGATTTGAACTCTAAGAATATTTAGAGTAAAACCGTCTTTATTCACTTCATCAGGACATTTTAGAAGTTGCAATCTTTTCGACCCTCTGTGTTTTTCCTCTCGGCGTCTCTTTCATCATTTATGGAAAATTATTCCGGGATGAGGATCGAAATATCACTTCATAGCCTAGTGTAGCTGTCCCATGATGTTTAATTTAAATGCGTAGCCTACCTCATCTTTTGACTCGTCTTATTAAGCTGTTAAACCCTCTCACCAGAAACACCCAGTTACTCTGTCCACTTTGTGCTGCCTCCTCTCCCTCTCTCAGTCTGAGAGAGAGTGGATAATAATAAGCTACAGTGGGGAAGAAACGCAACGCCAATCCGATGTAAACATATTTGAGGCACAGAAAAAGAAGAACCACGGCCGGGTTGTTCTTTTTAACTCTCAAAAAGAGTAACCTACTGTCACGCAAGAAAGGTGACTGGAAATATGTCTGAAGCGTGTGGATTTGTAAAACTGTGGAGGAAGCAGGTTTAAAACCTGGATCAGTTGAAGTGTAACATGTAAATTAATCGCACTCTCTGCGATTAACTAATCGCAGCATCTTAAATTTAGATTTAAAAATGATTAATCGTTCGGCCCTAACAGTTAGTATTCTGATGCTCTGGTTTCCTCCCACAGCCCACAGATATACATACTAAGGGCTCGGTCACACTTACGTTCTACCCACGACTGAACAGCAGGGGGCAATGGGTTTGTGACCGTAAGTCAAATGAATGATTCTCTATGAATTAGCCATGTGATGGATGGACGTGTACCCAAGTGTCTATCCCATATCAACACTGGGAAAGCTTTCAGCTTATCATGACACTGAACTTGATAAAGCTGGGCCAGGGAACAGGTGGATGTTCTGATAATAGGTCTACATGCCATTCTTTATTTCCAAGTGAATAATTGCAGACTGCTTTGACAGTATAAACAACCAACATTCAATTAAAGTTGCAGTTTCCCCTGAACCACCTTTGCTCACTGCTATGGGCTCTGGGACACAATAAATATCTATCTCATAGTTAAAATGGTGACCAACTCAGACACAACTTACAAATGTACCCAGAGCTTTAAAAAAAACAAAGAAAATCAGCTAGCTAGTTTTTTCTTTTAATCACTGATCCACATTTGTATATCTTACTGAACTCTGTCCAAGCTCCTGGCTACTAGGGACACTATGCACTATATTTTCCTGAAAACTGTGCGTCTCCCCTCCAGAGTGTAATACATTTTTCTTGCAGTATCGACAGATTAACTTTAAGGGATTAGCTACATTTATGGCAATGAGCATAGTTAACACCGACTCTTGAATGTCACTGTTAGCAGGGTCCATGTACAAGTGTGAAAGGGAGAGGTGTCTCTACACCTCAAACAGGCTCTTACAGGAAGATCAGCCTCTAGCAAAAAAAAAGAAAGCATCATAAAGACTCAAGAGATGTCTCACATTGAAGAAAAAGCAGGGGGGAGGGTGACAAAAGAAACCCCCCCAAACAGTAGTGTTTATGCAGTAATAATAAAAAAGGAAATAGATTTATGAAGAACTGAAAGAAGATCTAATCTCCACGTTTATAGGTTCTCCAGCAGAAAAATGGAACTCTGGGGCCCAATTTATACAGGTTTC
This sequence comes from Atherina boyeri, assembly GCA_029874935.1. Classification (NCBI taxonomy): domain Eukaryota; kingdom Metazoa; phylum Chordata; class Actinopteri; order Atheriniformes; family Atherinidae; genus Atherina; species Atherina boyeri. The sequence goes on along the minus strand of JAPMNP010667514.1, from coordinate 12,675 downwards.
AAGACTCATACCTAGTTATGTATAGCTTTAATAAACAGATCTGGAAAAAAAAAGTCCAAAAGGTCACCACCCTACAAGGTATTAAAAATTAAGGCAGCGTCCAGGTCAGAGCACAGGGTGTCTACTACAATATATGACCTCAGAAATATTTTTATTAAGAGTTTATGGTTCCAATTGCTAGTTTAAATTTTAAAAAGGTAGGGTCCAGGATTCGCAAAACAGCCGGCAGATTTTGAAAATACACAACTCGAATGGTCCTACCCTCTTGCCTCTAACACAGCCCCTGACTCCACCCAGACCCTACCTTTAATACAGCATGATGCTAAATAAGTAAATTATAGTATAATTTAGAACAAAATTTGGAGCGGAGTCAGTCGTTAAAGTGAGGTGGCTTGCTCATAATGTCCATTTTCAAAACATCACGATGCAACAGGAAGATGCAAATCCTGAAATGTTGGTGGAGAAAAGCAGTCAACAGATTAGTAGGTCATATTACAGCAACTAAACATCAGCCTTGGCCGTGCAAGAGAGAAAATCTAGATTTTCAGGTTTGGTTTCCCTTTTAAAAATTGAGCAAGATAAAATTTTTGTTTTGTGTTACTTCTTACCGATTATGCTTCTTCTCTGGAAAATACTGTGCGCTCCTGTAACTTTAATTAATGCTGTTATCAGCATTTACTCATGACTGTTTCCTCCAAAAAGGTAAAAACTACCAAAAGGGGATATTAAATGCTGTTTTTTTTTGTTGCTAAAATCGAAGAAATTAGTTTGAATCTTTTCATTATAACTGGGAGAAACCTGACTACTAAGACACAGTGGTTGAAAGGTCTGTGTGAGTGAGATAGAGAAAATAAAAAATCCAAGACAGTGTGACACAGCAGCGATGATAATAATAATGTCATTCACAGCAGGAACCGAAACTGTTTAAGACCAATAGAGGTCTGTCTAATCCCTACTTACCTTGTTGAGGAATCCCTTGAGTACACTGGCAGCTTTGACTGACAGCGAGCGGGGGATTCTGATCTGTTTTTCCAATATTACTGCAGGAG
>JAPMNP010667510.1:0-11783 GCA_029874935.1 Atherina boyeri | reverse complement strand
GACCAGACACACTTGAGAGATGCAACTTGACCTTCAGTTGATCCACTGAAGCCTATTCAGAAATGGTATCCAAAGTGGCTTTCAAGTGGTCATTTTTAAGGAGGGTTAAATGGCGGATGTATACCAAATGACACATGAACAGGTCTTATAAAGGGTTGAATCCACCACAGAGTTTGGACCTCAACATTATTGAAGCAGTGTGGGGTCATCTTGACTGAAGAATAAAGGCGGTTGCAACAAACATTGACATTCAAGCTTGTTAGAATCGCACAAGATCTGTCTTCATCTTGTATTTCCATTGATATTGTAAATATCAATAAATTCCAGCACCTCTTCCTGTTTTCCTGTCAATAAAAAAAAGAAATGGAGGGTGGCTCAAGTCTTTTGTAAAATGCTATATATCTGGTCCTTTGAATGCAATTCCCTTTCACTTCTTATGTTTAGCTGATAAACCGGGAAGTCATTTTAATGGTGAAATACAGATGTATGACCACAGAAATTCTTCTTTACATGGATTTGAAATTTTTGCAAAGGCTTGGGGCCCCAAACCAAAATGGAGCCTGCAAGGGCTGACCAACTTTGAATCACTGCAAAGGTGTGACAATGAGGATGATTTGTAATGACTTTGGTCAGTCGGTGCAGGGTTCCCTAAAGGAGCCCCACCCTTCCTGTCGCTCTTGCCACAAGTAGCAGTGCGTCTTTCGTAAACAAACAAATGAGAGCGGGTTTATAAAAACGAATAGATGTTATCTGTGTGGCTTAAAGAAAATAAATACATTTTGTAAAAGTAAGAGCAATAGAGAGATCAAGACAGTGCTAAGTAATGCAGATGATAATTAGCTCAGGGCAGCTTTGTCTGTCCCCCTCCTGTTCAGTACCTGGGTGTCATAAGGATTAAAATAAAAACAGCTAACTTGGACAATATCAAAGTAAAGCTAAGCTGTCAAGCTAAGGATGTTATAAATTATAGAATTTTTAGGGAAGAAATCTGCTAATGCACTACTAAGATGCATGAATGGAAGTTATGTGTTGTGGTGTTATTAGCCTTCTCTATTTTTCAAGTTTCTACTTGGCTTTATACTTCTGAAAACTCTATCATGCTGTAGATGTAATCCTAAAAAGTCTTAATCCAGGCATCAGCACATAGTTTTAATTTCTTCATATTGTAACCATATGAAATAATATTTTCATTGTTTAAAACAATTAAAATAGTAAACAATGATGAAATTAGCAGAGGAATAGTGAAAACTATGTTAAAGAACATACATAAGTTGCATTTCAGGTATTTAACTCTAACAACAAATCCCTTTAAAATGATACTAACATGTTGTTATATGTATACAATATTTCTTTTAGAAAAGGGGGTAATGAATGCTACTTTGAGGGGCACACTGAGAAATAGCCTCTGCTATTGGCAACCTTGTACGTCATTTCATTATTCATCTGGTTTCAAATATTCAACTATAACATTATATGTAGCACAAAGGATGCAAAAACAAAAGTAGTGAGGGAATAAAATATTGAACATTTTAGATTAAAAATATGAATTAGATTATAAATATGCTAATTGGCTTCATCAGGTCTGCGTTTGCTCAGTTTTGACTCACACACAAATAAAATGAAATATGACAGGAATTCTTGTAGTCATGTTAAATCTGAGGTTCATATCTCTCCTGTGTGATGCAGCACTCGCAAAAGACTCGGGTCAGACTTGTTGACCTAATGAACCAGACATTGATTGAAGACACTGGGGAAAAAAATGTTCTAACAAATGGTGTCAAGGCATGTTTATTGATCCCTCTAAACACATTATTGTTAGCAGACACAGAACAGAGTAACCTGCTGATCTACTATCCTGGACAGATAAACAACAAGTTAACAGTCCTGCACAGCCTCACCTGAGGTAATCAAAGGCCACAGCTTCACAAAACAAATGTCTGCTCTGGTGCTTTAACAGGGAGCAACCACCCTTACCTCCAAGCAGCCGCCACCCACCTCCAATCTCACATTCCCTCTCGTGAACACCCACAGGAGCCTGATGATGTTCAGGCTCCACAGAGCAAGACTTTCAAATGATATCATTACCATTTCAAAGCTCCCACTGCTGCCTTATAGGCCAAAAGCTATAGCATGTTACACTGAGCAGGACGTAGCTAGCCACAAACTGCCTCATCACTGAAAATCTTCACTTCTAAATGAGAGCCAACCACTTTATGTTTCACATTTCAGGCAGCGAGCCACTGTGTGCTGTTTCAATTAGGAAGCAGGCATCGATGCTGTGTGCGTCCACAGTTGTTGCAGGCTTTCCTGAGAGGCCTCACTGCGTCTTGTCAGCATTTCAAACAAAAGCCTCGTTACTGCCGCTGTCAATTACATGGCAGATATAGAGCATAAACCAGCAAAGTGGGACTGTTTCACATACACGCCGCAGAGCATACATTGCTACAAAGCAACACTTAGTTAAGAGGACATGATTCTAATTTGATTATTTATCGCCCTTCCATTCATCCAAAAAAACAAAAAAAAAACAAGAGATGTCCACAAAGTGCCAACGGGTATTTATCATCCCCAAACGGAGTCTGTCTCATTTTAATACTGCTGAACATAAACACACAAACAGGCTTAAGCGCACAGCAGTTCTTTCCTGCAATATTAATGTCCTCATTTATCCTCTTATGCACAAATGTCAACCTTTGTCAGCCTTCATCCCTGCCTCTCCCTCTCTGCCCTCTTTAGATGCCCTCCACACCTTCACCAGCTCATCTCTCCCTTTCCTTTCCTTTTTCTCCTTTGTATCTGCTTCCATGCTTTATGCCCAATTCATCCCTTCCCTCTTCTGTCTGCATTGCCCTCACTCTTCCACTTATTGTATCCAGCTCACCACCTCCTTTTCTCCTCTACACTGCATAGATATTGCACATTTCTTCACCCTATCTGCCTCCCTCTTTGTTTTGTTTCATTCTCTTTTTCTCCCCCCTTCTCTCTGCTTGGGGATCCTCTAGTGACATCATCACTCCTACAGTTACCATGGTTTCAGAGGAAAGGGACAGTAATAACGGTTTTGATCAAAGAACCAGGCTTTGAGCCACTGTATCGCTGCCTCAAACACAAACAAACACACAAAATCAAGACATTCTTATGAATTACTCTTTATTATAGTGCACAGATACAGTTAGGAGGCTTGGGTAAGAATTACATCTGAGGGAGTCAATGGTCAGGTCAGTGTTAATGATTGCTCTGTGTGAACAAACAAGTCTTCGTCGTACAGGTCTTCATCCAGGTCAGTCTCCTCTTCGGCAAAATAGGTTGGAAAAGGAGGTTTGAGCAGAGTGGAGCTCCTGGTTGGCAGCACAGTGTCTTTTACCTGCATCACAAACACACATACAGTTACACACTAAAGCCGAAACAATTCAGGATAAGAAATTATTTAATGAACAGCTTACAAATTTCTTTCATTATGTAAAATCCCCAAAGTTAAGAAGTTGCAATAAATCTAATGGACTTGACCAGTTGTTTTGAATAATTGAAGTTGCATTAGAAACCAGAGTTGTATGTCAACAAATAAAAAATCAAGCAGAGTGATGAACATCAGAAAGCTTGGGAAAGCATCTTCCATCATACAGATGCTGTTTAAACGCGCTTGTGTTAATATAGTCAGCTAATGATGTGCCTGTTGTGTGTGCTTGAGAAAAAATAAAATAAAGCTATACGTCTTCTTCTTCTCTCATACTACGCTTCATGATAACTCGACTCTTCTAAGTTAACTGAGGCTGAAGCAAGATACATTGGAAACATGGCAAGAAAAGAACTCACTCTTACTTAATAAATTGGGGGAGTGTTACTCATTGTGCAGCTTGTCAACTTTTATTTTGTGGTCTGTGTGGCAGCTACTGATTTTAATAGAAATGCAAGCACTTAACATTTAAAAAATATTTTAAGATTTTTTAGAGCAGGGATGTCCAGCTTCGGTCCTTGAGGGCTGCAATCCTGCAGGTTTTCCATGTTTCCCTGTTTCAGCACACCTGACTCAAATCAATTAGTCATTGTGCAGAACTTCAAAGGCCATTGGATCCACTTAATGTGAGGAAGGTGTGTTGAAGCAGCGAAACACTGAATACCTGCAGGACAGCGGCCCTCGAGGACAGACTTTGGACACCCCTGGTTTAGAGTATTTCTTATAGTCATCCAAAAGCAAAAAGGAAAAACTGGTGAAGACACGGAGCTGTTGCGGTCTGCTCAAGTTACCAGATTTCTGGAGTGTCATATCAAATTAGCTTTTGATAGGTCAATTAAAATCAGGCTAATGCAAATCAAATAAGAGGGTGATCAAAAACAAAACCTAGACACTTAATGCAGGTTTAGGCATGGGCTATATTTCCTGCAATGTTTGGAATTATAAATAAAGGTAGTCTCTGCAAAAAGTTTTTGTTGCATAGTTGCAGTATTTGTTTGCTACAGCATCAGAGGCTTGCTAAGTATCATACATATTATGATACGCTCAACAAATGGATATATTTTTAATTAAACAGAAGAACAAAAATATAATGGAAACAAAGTGCTGTAGCAAATGAGGAAAATGATGATCGAGTCTGCAGCAAGCGAAAAGGGAGGTGAAGACTCAAGAGACAGAGTGAGTGTTATGAGGTAAAAAAGAAAGGTGCAAGATGAACACATGAAATGTCAAGACGATACGCTTAACAATGTGCATTTTGTGGTAAAAGTACTTCTCCTGTTATCTTTGTTTTGCAAAAGATTTTTTTAAAATAGTGAAGGTCGTTGAATAACTGATTTAGTCTTTAATCTTGACGCTTACGACGCTATGCGAGATTCAGAAGCAACATTTTTCAAATGTCAATAGATGCAATGATCAGTTGGCCTATCAGTCTCACATGTATCTGTCAGATGTATAAGATGCAGGATGCTTTCATGATAGGTTCATAAGTTAAAAGGTTTTAATATAGCTTTAAACAGCCCTAGGCTCACCTACTACAGCATGAATGACTGTTAGAAGGCATATTCTATCTTGTTTTTAATATACAACGATTCCCTTTCAAAAACAAAAACAGACTACATCCATTAGGTTATCAAGGGGAAACTGAACAAGCCATTTTAAGAGGGGCAATTGTTGTTAAGCCTGTGAAAGCACATCACAGTTCAGAAGCTGCTGATATTATGTTGATAATGGCAAAATAAGAACCTCTCTCATACTCTATCTCATACAGAGAACAGCTAAAGTATATTAATGTTTTGGTTTACTGGTTTTGGGCTACTTTGAGAGGGATTAGGATAAATTCCAATGCCATAGACATAAGGACCGGAAACATGCAAACACAGCTTGTTATATACATGGAAATAGAAGTGCTTATCTGATGGGTTTTGAGAAATACAATAAATACAGAAAATGTAGTGAGTCACACTGTGGCACGATCATCCATCAGCTTGCCATCCTTTGACTGACAAGTTGAGGTTGTAGTAAGAAACGGATACATAAAAGTGATACTCTCAGACTGTCAATATGGTTTGTAGACAAACAGATCAACATCACTGAGGAAATTACAAACTCCATAGATGATAAACAATATACCCTCGGAATATTTGTTGGCTTGAAAGATGCATTTGATACAATAAATCATAAAAAAAATCACATTAAGCAAGAGGGGAAAAAAGTTTCAAAGAGTACTGCGGTACAAAACAGAGCAAAACAAGTTTGGGATAAAAGAGCACTACACATTCTTTTACTGTTCACTAATTCTTCCATATAATTTAGTGTGCAGAGATTTGGGATAATAACTACAAAACAAGGTTACAGTAATTAGTCATACTCCAAAAGCGAGCAATATGCTGTATTCATAAAGTGGAATATCGAGCTCATACCAATTCTCTGTTCTTACAGTCAAAATTACTAAAGTTCACAGATATAGTTACGTTTGAAACTGCATAAGTGTCATTTAGGGCTAAAAATAACTTATTACCGGGGAATATTCAGAAATAATTTACTGGGAAGGAATTGCCTTACAATATCAGGGGAAAACTTGACTTAATTTACAGCAAAAAGAGGTTTTTCTGTTTCTGGATGTGGCATCAAACAATTGAACACCATGAGTTTGGAATTAATAGACTGTATGAATTTGAAAGAAATCAAAAACAAAAAACAAAGAAATGGTTTTTAAAAAAGGTATAGAAATTAAGACTTCGTTTGAACATTTCTTAATTGGTAAACAATTTTGTATTTGAGGGTTTTTGTTATGTATGCCCATCTGTGCTGCAGATTGTTTGGTAAACATCATGTGATGACAAACATATTGATAGAAACTGGTACTGTATATTATAGTATAGTGTGCCGTGGTATAATATAATATAGTTTAGTACATTTTGGTTTCGTATGGTAAACAAATTAATACACAGAAGCTGGAAAGAGACAGTTATATTGAGAAATGGAAGGAATTAAATAAGTTTATACTTTCTCCCACTCCCCACGTGACAAGTATTTATGTTAATTGTGATGGTTTGAGGAGGAATCCCCACCCACAGTATTTTATTTGTCTGCATATATCATGTGTTTATATATCTAGTATTATGTTAGAAATTAATAAATAAATACAAAATACAAATACTTTACGTCGAGCACACAGGGTCATTGTCTCATTACATTGATGTAAATTTGTTTTATACTGACAGCAGAAATTTCCTGAGGACAACAATGCAAGAAACAAGTAAGTGAATAAACAGTAAAGTGTGCAGCTTGTTTTGTTGTTATAGATCAATCTTACACACCGGTCAGTCGATCTCTCCCATTCAGTCAAATCCCATCCTCTACATTAAAGCAATTTAGTTTAAGTTAGTTAGTTTGAGTTAAAAACTTAGACAAGCCAAATTATCTACACACAGAGTAAACCTTCAACCCTTCAGCATGACATGCACTGTACACGGTTCACAGGCTCAAAAGCCTCCATCAATAACCCACATGCGAAACACTTATTTCCAGACACAGCAGCCTGAAAACACTTCAATCTGATATTCACCAAAACAAGCAAACCTGAGCAGAACTGATCATACTGGTCTCTGTGCAGCTGACTGTGAGAGAAGTGAGGGGTACACTAAGACAAAAGAGCAGCAACCTCTGCCTCCCCCCAACTTTGATAAAATGGGATATACTAGTTATTTTCATGTGGGTGTTATTTCCTTTCCAGTAAACCGGAACACTTCATGTAGTCGACTAGGTATCAATAACAATTTCTATTCTATTGTGCTAGTACTACTACTCTACTCTTAATACTTTTAAAGAATAAGGGAATCTGGTTAAAAAAGAAAATTGTAATTGGTGCATCACTGCTGGAGCTTCTCAAGCTACCTTCCGCGGTCTTCTTCAAAAATGAGAAACAGTTAGGCTGCCAATGATGAAAAAAGAAAATAAATGTACACCAGGGAGAAACTGCCTGTGCTTGAAGACACTTTTTTCAAGAGGAATGATAATAACCAGTCAGTTTATATTCACCTCAATGAAAGAAAGGGCAGAATAATTGCGAGCGATCCAGGGAGAGGACAATTTCTATGTTTCCTATATACTGCTATGTGGGATTTATTGTGTTTAGGAAGCTAAATACAGAAGAAGCTACAGCTGTGAATCGTAAACAGAAAGATTTTCTGTTTCATTACTACGTAATTTATGCAATAAATATGCTAATGTCAATTAGATAGTACTCTGCAGGGGAAATTAAGAAAAAGAAAGAAATTTAGGTAAGAAAATCCTCCATTCAAAGAGATTCCAATTTGACTCAGACCGGTTTGTAAGTTCAGAATTCCAGTAGAATTTAAATCTATTTTCCCTTGGTCACACCCGCGAGGCAACCTGACTTCACCATAGTGCTGGGCTTTGATCAAACAATTTGAATTGTGGCCCAGAACAATTTTATCTAAGAAAAAAAATTATTCCCGTAGTTCAGGCTTTGCTTTTCCTAAAGCTTTTAGTTGCCAGAGAGACACATGGTAACATGCTGGCAAGCGTGACCAAGATTGTAAATTTCCTCTCGCAATGGACCACAGTGGTACAGCTCGTGTCGCCATTCAAGTAAAATCTTTTCCAAAAATTTGAACAGAGTGCAGACTCCTCAGCTTAACAACTCCTCTATTATTGGAGGTTTCATTTTATTGTTAAGATGAAAATAAAATAGTTTGTTTTCTTTCTTTTTTTTAGGTTGTTGTCTTAAAGAAAAAAGTAAAACAAAAATCAAAAATTACATGGAGGTTGATGGAAAAAAAGAAACAAAACCAAAAAGATAGATTCCTTTTTAGGCCATATCATATAGCCTTGCAGCTGCTGGGCCAAATTGTTTAATAATTGGTTGAGGGGAAAAAAATGTCCACACAGAAATTCAAAGAAAAACCTATTTTAGGGTAGCCACAGTTTAAAATGTGATCAATAAACCATGGTGGTTCCTCATTAAATAGCTGGCGGTGGTGGTATGCCTCAGAATAATGAAAACAAACAACAACGAACAAACATTATTAACCTGCATATATAACATTTGCGGCAATATAATCTCAAGGGAATCTAGTTTTGTGTGTTTGTGTGTGTGTGTGTGTGTGTGAGAAGAAAGAGGGGCTGAGATTGGTGAAATGTAAAGAGTATTTGTATTCATTATTGCTTGTCCCCAAAACAAATAACAGCCTATGTGAGTTCAACACTCACACACATGAAGAAAGCGCTGCATGCTGAGTATGGAGATGGATGCTGCGGATATTACTAACATCATTACAGTGCACGCTTCCTTTCCCACACTGAAAAACACACAAACACATTCTGCTGATCCAGCGCAGTGTCAATGAAGATGAATCGCGCCGTCCTGCAGGTGTAACAGTGTTTCACAGGTGCAAGGTCACTTGTCGCAGTCGGAACACTAAGCATGCTGGAGTTGACCAGAAATCTCACACTCTACTTTGTGTGTTTGTCTATTTTTTTACCTTCAGCACACAGTTCCTATGACCGGGGACAGAGCCATGAACGTACAGCACATTATATTTGGTATTGACCCTCCATATCTGGAAAGGAGACAGAAGGAGAAGAGGCAAAATAAACAACATTAAAATGAAACCGGAGTCAAGGACGTCCAAGTTTAAAACCAAGAACGTGCGTTTGAATCTGCATCTACCTTTAGTCCATGTTCTGTGACATAAACGTTACCCATTCGGCCGGGCATCTTCTTCCCCTTGAAAACTTTGGCTGGATCCTAAATGGAGACGAAGAGTACCACACATGCTCATATTAATGGATTATGGGAAGCCAACTGTTCATATTTGGCATGGATTTCTCAGTGTGTGTATGTCATGTCTTACCCCTCCTGGACCAGAAGCTCCTGGTCTGCGATGGGTTTTGGTTTGACCATGGCTGGCTGGTTGACCTTTGAATCCATACCTCTTCATTACACCTTGAAAACCCTTACCAATGCTGCACAAAAAAAAAGTAAATATACACACTCCTATCTTAGAATTGTATAAATTATTTCTTGCCGTTTCAGGGACAAATGAGAGAAAGCTATCCAACTACAAAACATGATCGTGATACTAAGAAAATGGCAAGAAGTAGAAAAGAAAGGCCAAAGAGATACAGCAGAGATGAGCAAAAATCCTGGCAGAACAGAACTTACGACTTGGCAGTAATGTCCACAAACTGGCCTGGACGGAAATGTGCTGCATACAGAGGAGTGCCTTGACACACAGGAAACAAGACTGCTTTAGAAATCTTGTACCAGAGTTAAATGAAGATAAGAAGAATTCGTGTTTGGAATGGGAATTAGCGTTATTCTTACCTGGCTTGATAATGGCATTGTCAGAAACTTTAAAGGTGGAGGTTTTCTGTTTTGGAGGCACTCCTGCCTTCTGGAACATTTCCATTTCCTCTTCAGTCCTCTGTTAGTCATCGTGATGGAAAGAAAGAGTTTGATAGTTGTAGAAAAAAGAAGAAAAAGCAGTGAGCAACAGTTTTGACTTTTTTTTTCTTTAAAAAAAAAAAAATCAGAGCCTGTTGTAACTGTATGGGAGCCAAACACACACATTTGAAAGCATACGCGTGCTATCTTGGCAGTGAGCGTCTGACATTTGCATTCACTTCGCTCACTCTCATCCCAGTGCCTCTAGTCACTCCAAACTCTCCCTCTTCCCTTCTGTTGACTGAAAATCAGGCTGCCAAAGCTTCTCCCTCCAACAAACTCTGCCTCTGACTAAAGAGTGATGTGGCTGTGTGCGAGGGGTTTAAAACAACTCGACAAGTAAAATCCTGACACTGATCTGTCAAGTATCCATCAAGACCCAATGAATAAATGACACCTTGATTTATCTCTCCTTTATACGGTGTTTTTCATACTAAAAAGACATATTGTATCAGGATGCACATTTAAAAAACAAAATCCCTCTTATCATGTCCTTAGTTATTTGTATTCAAGGGTTTTGAAAGGCAGTGTGAGATAGTAATGGAACCTGAGGGTTACTGTACGTAAAAAAAAAAAAGTTTTCAATCGGGCAATTCTTTCCCAATAAAACCATTCTAAGTAGGACAACGAAGTTATTAAATCTACTGAATTCCATTTATTTATTTAACATGAGATACAGTCGCTGTTTTTAGTGGCTAACCAGACTGTGAATCTGAATTCATAAAAATGACTTTGCACAGGAACCTGATGTGCTCAAAAAAAAAAGAGCAGAAATGCAGTTATCCAGGAATGAAACTGACTGATTAGTTTTTTCAATCAGTCAGTTGGCCTGGGTCGGGTTGAAAGACGTCGGCTTCCCGATTGAATGCCCAGATGAGTGGGGGCGAGTTTGGTGGAGGGGGAAGGTGGTGACGTGTTATTGTGCACTACAGTGCCCCCATATATTTTCAGGGTAAAGGACGACAATAGTTCTTACCGACAATAGTTCCCCAGTTGAGCCAGAAAAAACACTGTTCATTTGCTGCTGCATCAACATGAATTTCCGCATACCTCTATTTTTTTTTTCCAGAAGTGATCTTTATTGACAATTGTTCATTACAAAACAGACAGTAACGCATGCATCTCTTCCTGGCATACTTTCGCATTCTACTCTCACTTGCTTGTAAACCTAGACTCTAGGGGTGGGAAAAATAATCGATTCTTAGATGCATCGTGATTCTCTCTTGAACGATTCGATGCAGATAAGTTAATAATTGGACAAAAAAAAAAAAAAGATTTATTTTTTTTTTTTTTAATAATTCTTTGGGCTCTAGTGGCCTCTACATGGCAGGAAAGGGGACAGAGAGAGAGGGGAATGACACGCAGCAATGGGTCGACTCAAAAAGGTTGAGAATCACTGCATTTGACAACATAACACAATATCAATGCATAATACAATATTGAATTGAATTTATGATTTTATTAGTTTAAAAAGGCTTGGGAAATGTACACAAAAAAAAAAAAATCGATGCATCGAGAATTGCATCGATAATCGTTTTAGAATTTAATCATTGGCCTCTGAATCAGAATCGAATCGTGAGGTGCCAAGAGATTCCCACCCCTACTAGACTCTCCATTAATTGCAAAGAAATCAATTGTTGCTGAAAAAGAATCAACAGGTTAACATGATCCATGCTGTCAGCGGGTATCAAAGACAGTAGAAGAAATGGACCGCGGCAACACGTAGAAATCAATGGGGACCCTCGAAGCCAATTTCCAACCGTTTCCAGTTGGTCCTGTTCCTAAGCCTTCTGCGCAGGCTCAGGGGACGTAGATGTGACGAAGGCACGTAGTCTGACCGAGTCTGAGCCAATGGTC
>JAPMNP010667503.1:0-12424 GCA_029874935.1 Atherina boyeri | reverse complement strand
GACTAATGCACTGCACAAACACTGTGCTGCTTCTCCTCTTCCAATGAAGCCAGTTGTTTATCCTTCTATTCAGAAGTTAATGTCAGAGTTTTGCAGATTAGGCAGGACAACCCACTGACACACTGATGATCATTCACTGCCATGACCCATCAATCACATCTGAGGTGGCAGCAGATAGAGGCTGCCTGATTGATACTATGTGTCATTGTGCTGTGAACAGAATTCGATTTAGGTGGTGACTGAGAGCCTTCGGGAAGTTAGTCAATATGCTGCTTGCCAAATTTTAATTAGCCCACTAGGTCCCTGTCGTGGGGCAAGGTAACACTGAGAGTCAACTGTCAACTTTAATTTCAATGTCAATATTAAAAGTGATTGTTTGGCAAAGATGTCACAGTGTATCAAACTCTAAATTATGGACTAGGAAATTTATAAAAGATAACTTTTATGTCATTACCATATTGTACCAGAGGCCACTTTGTTTGTTTTCATGGATTTCTCCGATGAATTCAGCTAATATTGGGATGTCTTCTGAATATAATGCTTTAACTTCTTTAGAAAATCAAACTATTTTTACTATTCATTACAAAATTAAATAAAACAAAAGAAAATTCAAATTAGCCTAAAAGGTGCGTGTAAACACAGTATCAAACTTGCAATAAACAAACCAAAAGAAACAATAAATAAATAAAGACTTCTAGAAAAATTATCTTTGGCCATATGTAGCTAATATGTAAATAGTTGGCAAAGTGTCTCAAAATTCCCAATAATTTGTAAGATATGGTATAATCAACCGTTCTTCAACTGTTTTATCAACTATGGGTTACTTGGTTTAGTAACCCATTGGGTTAGCATCAGACTCCAGGGCACTGAGAGATTTGCTTAGTTAAACTCTCAAATCTTGTTGGTAAGTATTTTCTCAATTCCAAAATACTATCACAGCTGTTGTTTGGATTCTGAGACATGTGATGCACAATGAGGTTCAGCAGAGTGCTTGCAAATGAGAGGTACTGCTGTTGAAGCCATTAATGGGTAGGGAGGAACAAGAGGAACAGAGATTATATTTATGAGATGAAACATGCAGATGAACGCGTGTGCATGCGTGCACACACATACACAACAAAGCAGTTTTTTTTCCCAGAGAGTAGAGTGATGGCATATAATTATTTCTTCAATGGCCGACCATGTGTTTATCAGAATGTTAATGTATGCATAATAACAGGCTCCACAACGCCTGCAAGAATGTCAAGGCTGTCGGCCCGTCAATCAAGCCTCAAAATAGAATGGCAAATAAGTATACGGTGCTGTCACGCTAAATGACTGACAGAGCCCCCTCATAGCCCTTGAGCTGACAAATATCAGGCCAGTGCATTGGGTGGAATTATTGTATCAGGGAGAATAGTGAAACGGGTGGTCATTTGGCCGCAGGCAAACCCGAATCTGAATGTGTGGAGTACTGAGCTGAGAAGCCAGAACAAAGTGGAAAGACAGGCAGGATGAGAGGAGCAGCGAATATTACAGGAGATACAGACACAAGACTATTCAGAGCAAGAGTCTGAACAGCGATGAACATGAAAAAAAAATGTATCAGCAGAGAATTCCATTGTAACATGGCATAGAAGCAGAAAAAGCATTAGCTTTCCACTTGTAGCTGGTATTGATTATCTGTGAATCCTTTGGGAGACCCCTAACCTCCACCTACAATTTACCTTAAAAAGGAATAGAAATGAGAGAGAGAAAAGAAAGAAAATCAACTACTGAATCCATCTTGGACTCTGCAAGAAGTTCCTTACTTACAACAGAAAGCCTAAAGTGTTAAAATCTTCATTCCTTTTATTTCTGCTAGATATTGGTTTGACACTACGTGGGCATGTGAAGACCACAAAGTTAATGTACTTCGTTGGCAAACTTCAGATGCTTTGAGGTAGAATTTAATCAGCTGCATCTCATTTCATATTCGTTTTGGCAACTGAAACCAGTCAAATGCTCTCACAACTACAAATGAAATGAGATGCATTTAAAAAGAAAAAAAGAACAATCATAGCTGATTCTTTTCCCCTGTATCTACTCCATGTTTGTTTATTTGCAGGTCTCAGCATGACGGCGTTTATCAGCTTGGTCTTGCTTAAGAGTAGAACCTGATTATCATCATTAACAGGACATATTTTCTTCAGATTAGTTCAAAGATGGCTATTAAAGGAAATGTTGAAGAAGATAATGGGAAAAGAAGCCCAAGGGGGGTACCAGTAAGGCTTCCCAGTTGGAGCTCTGTAAGAAAACGTAACCCCCAAAGACTTATCTCAAGATTTTAGCTCCTGTCTGGACCACATATTGTGTAGGATTATGACTAAGGTGTGTCCTGATCTGCTTCCCACAGTAATGTGAATTGATGGGCAGGCAGACAGACATGTGTAATCTCACATATACTGTACATGTTTAATTGATGTCTATATGACTTAGGTACATACTGAATATTTTAACCACCATTAGGAACAGCTTAGCATCTTTGCTTTGGAGAATAAAAAGAATAAAGTTTGCTTTGATTGCATCGATTCATCACAACAAAACCATCTGCTTCTGTGAAAAATTCTGAGTTGAAGCCAACAACAATGTGGGACAAATCACAACTTATCAAATATACAATGGCTTTGTCCTGAAAAAATTACTTGTGAGAACATTGCTGTCACACCTGTCACTGACTATCTGTCTGCCACCACAATGCAATGTACCCAAATATAAGTTGTTTATTCTCCTCATATCACCCATGCCTCAAGCAAATTTTTAACAAAATTGAAAAGGGGAAGAAACTGTTCATGACATGGAGCCCAGCTGTAATTGTAGAAGAGATGTATGAGAGCCTGTTCAGCTGATTTCTCTGTTCTTCATCTATTAAAGCAATAAGAGCCGTAGCAGTCGCTGGCAAGGCTTGAGGCTCTCATTGGCAAGGACACCGGGGGCAAAGTCTCACAAGTGTAAATCTTTAAACAGTGAGGTCACCTGCGCAGATTTAAGAGAACGAATGCCAGTGCCCAGAGGACAGGATGATGTGTCAGTCCGTATGACTGAATGCCACTGAGTCGAGTTAACCAAGCAGGGTCGTCTTGCAATAATCAATTCTTAATTTCATGCTGAGTGCCTCAGATTAATCTGGGCAGCAAGAAAAAGTGAGGTGAGCTTTGATTTCCAGGCTGTATTATTACACTGCTTTTTAAATTCAAAAGAAACAGAGTCAATGGAAGTGGAACATGATGGGTGGGATTGCTTTATGCCATTCAGGGACATACAAAACACCAACCATATGGCTTTTAGAGTTATGATATTGAAAAGCATTGCAAAGATAACAAGGAGACCACTAATGGATGTCAATCGCTGCTGAGCATATAAAATCACTTTGTCAGACTAAATATATATATATAAAAAAATAGCACAGGAAACCTACCACCCCTTCTTGGTAGCTTTAAATTAGAGAACCAATAACATAGTTGCAGTTGCAGAGGAAGCTGCATAATGCTTGCAGACACTGAGAGCCCAAACATAATTTTTTGAAGGGATGTTTAGCAGCGTGTTTCATCGTGCATTTAAATGACCTCATCTCATAGATGGGTTTGAGATTTACGTGTTTAAAAAAAAAAAAATATAATAAGCAATATCCAATTCAGATCAGTATGCCTCAGTAAACTGTTCATCGAATCAAAACAAGCAGATTTCACCTTAATGGAAGTGTTCAGTGAGCAAGACTGACAGCATCAGAGGAAGATATACTGATATGTTACATATCTTCTTTTACACGTCTAATGAGGCTCTCCTCCAGTGTGACCTTCATCAGAGCAACCTTCAAACTATTGGAAACACACACACACACACACACACACACACACACACACACACACACACAAATACACACATGCTCAGAACCCACTCCCTAATCACTGGGGCCAATCTGGTGAAAACAATCACCCAGTTAATTAAGAACAGTTTAGTAGATGAGTGTATCAAACACATACACACACGCAAACAGAGTCAGAGGAGGGAAGCTTACAGGAACGTCTTAGTTATTTACCAAGTAATTTCTCTTATCACTTAGGCTGTGTAAACAGCCAATGGGGAGGTAATGCAATCTCCGGTGCTGCTCACTCAAGTCTCAGATCACTGCCAAAAAACATGAATAAATAAATAAATAATCCTAATAATAACACAATTGTTTCTTCAGTTCATAATTCATGACAAAGTGGGTTCCTCACAATGTGATTGAAATAGAAGCTACCTTATGGCAGCCTTCCTCCTATATACTCATTATATAAACTATATGAGCTTTTTTCTGCTAGTGAAAAAATATGATAAATTACAGTTCTGTGCATGTTGAGTGGTACCTCTCAGTCAATAGTCTGCCACAGAGCTGCTTCTGTCAAAGATTGATTTAGTCACTGACCTTGTGTAATCGAATTGCAACTAATGGTAATTAGCAATCAGAGGGTGGAACCACCCACCTCATAAAAAGCAGCATGCATACCATTAAAAAGGCTTACAACACCACTGTCACTCGCACTGCTTGTCAATTGATAAGACCCTCTTCAGACATGAGGAAATCATCTGCCTTTAACAGATATAGAACAAACAGAAATGTAATAAAATCTGCAGCAGTGTGTGATTGCATATATTTCATCATATACGACACGAACATCTGTAGTTTCCCGAAACTGTTACTCTGCCTTAATACTCTTTCTTCTATTTTAATTTCAGTCTGGTGTGTTCACACCAGTATTGCGCCGATAAATCTATTGCTCTGGGAAGTGCTGCTGTGGAGGTGTGATTGCCTTCAAGGGAATAGATGGGGGGCAAAGAACGATAGGAATGTAATGTCAATGATTTATTTAATTTTTTCTAATGCCAAAACTCACATTTCTTTTAAATTTCACATTTCCTCTGAAGGAGATTTGCTACAAGAAAGGAAAGTAACACTTAGCCGGCCATTACAAATTACTGCTTTGAAAATGACAAAGTGGGTAGTTCCATTTTGTTCTATCCTTCACTTCACCACCACTCCTTCCTGCCACCTCTCCCCCAGCAAACTGCCCACCACAACTATCCCCATTTTCCCACCACACACAATTTGATCTGGGAAAATGCCTTCTTTTCACATAATACTAAGATAAGCACGCAATCTCATACCAGTATCTGTCAAGTGCCATTAGTTTCCCTGCTATTCTATTTCACTCTGTGGATCCATACTCTGTGCCTGGTAATGATAAAGTCACTTAAATGGATGGCTCTTGGGCTGGCTGTAGATAATCTTCACTGAAGAACAGTCGTTGGTGTTCCACTACTTAGAATGCTCTCTCTGACTTTGCAGCTATGCTGCATTGCATGTTGCACATGATCAGGATATTTGAGTTAATTTCCTCCTGCTGTGTTTGAAAAAGGTTTACTCCCTATAGAGGCCAAATCAATGGGTATATGTATAAAGTGTATGAAATGTATAAAGTGCATGTTAGTGTATAATAAGATACACTAGCATGCACTTTATGTTGTACATCTTTATATGATTCCATCATTAAAAATATGATATTGCTAAGTTAATTGATTTATGCCTTTAATCTTATGTTTTTCAATGTCCATCACAACAATACACTCTAGTAGAACGTTCTCAGTGCATCTCAAGAAATTTGCACAAAAGAAGTATAA
Organism: Atherina boyeri; assembly: GCA_029874935.1. NCBI lineage: Eukaryota > Metazoa > Chordata > Actinopteri > Atheriniformes > Atherinidae > Atherina > Atherina boyeri. Next base: position 6,745 of record JAPMNP010667503.1, on the reverse strand, counting down.
TTTTTATTCGTCTATAATCTGACGGTCTACTCTTAAACATGTTTTACATTTAATTTGCTTCAGTTATTCTTTAATGCATGACCAAAATTGTATGGCAAACCTTGCAAAACATCAATGGTTTCAATCACTGTGATCAATTTTCAGTTTTTACTTGTTGGGAAAGAAAAAAAAATCAATGAATAACAGAAATCCAGTATGCATGTGGATCGAATACACAGAAAAATATCTTACCAGCAGCTAAGTAGTATAAGTTTTGGAACTTGTTTGTTTGCGATCCTGCTTCTATCATAGGAGATGATTGTTTTAATGCAATAGAATGTGATAAACCCAGTGTGAAAACACAGTTTATCCTTCTCAATTTAGATTTTGGGTTAGGCACAGGCACCCGGAATGATTTGGTTCAGTCACAGAAAATAGCTGTTTATGGTTTAAAAAAAAAGAAAAAATAATGGTTTCTTAAAAAAAATCCTCTGTTTGCAATAAAAACCTTGCTGATTGACAACAAAAAACATTAAATGTTACATGCTGCATTAGTCTGACACCCTGAGGGCTTATAAAAAGTATGTGACACATTTGCAGTGCAGATGGGCAACATAGTACTGATATGATACAACAACATGCAAACAACACAATGTGTGAGGATTACATATCACATGACATTTTCTTCTGGATCAGCCCGCAGGGTGTTTGTAATGTTAAGGCTTTACTAGTGTTTGCAGAGGAACTCATCTTCATTGGTATATCATTAGAGAAATTAGATATTTCTGCTTTCAGCTTTATTTTACTGTGTATTTCACACAACCCCCCCACCCCACCCCAGTGTACCATTAGGTAAGATGGAGCTGCATATATACATCCATCTCATACAGCTAATGATAAATAGAGGAAGGCTCAGTCTTGCATAAACATATGATCTCTGTATCTGCAAATTATCTGAACATAGCACGTTAGACAACCATACTGAATGCCACATGGTATTCTCCCCACCAACACACCTGCCTCACTTTATGCTATAGCAACCTAAAGCAAGCACTGCCAACTCACACTGAAGAGTTGTTGTTTAGGGCCATCCCTGCCCTCCTTCTGTTATTTCCTAAAACAAACTGTAACTGTAAAGCTTTAGCCTTCTCTTGTTGATGAGGCTTGTACTGCGAACATCCAAGTTGCAGAAAGATTGAAAGAATAAAAGGAAAATAAAATAAAATAAAAAAAATTGTGTGTGTGTGTGTGTGTGTGTGTAAGGATGCTCAAATAGAAAGTGAATACACAGTAAAAAATACTGATCATATCCTAACTATCGTAGAGTGACAGATCAAGTAAATGATATTTAGTCATATCTTCAAGTAGTTGCATAACTTAACACTGTTGCAGCGTTAAGTTGTTGAGATGCATTTAGGATGTTTCAAGGGCTAATCCCTCACAGTTGCCAGCAGCTGCTGTTTGTTTATATTTTCAGCAACAGATGCTGCAGATGATATTAGGTGAACTTCATGGCAGAATCTTAACTCTGAAATGTAGAGGGGTTGATAAAAATGAGTTAACATGCTTGCAGAAAAGATAGATTTGAAGAATCTTCAAAAACGGAATCTCCTATGAAATGGTAGTAAGTAAAAAAGTGGATTAAAAAAAGTTTAGAGTTATATATCTTAAACATTTTAATGCAGTACAACATTTTTTTTTGTTTTTTTGCTACAGTTATTACTGAAAGTGCTTATAGCAGCTCTACAATAGAAAGGGCACACATAATTTGGAAAGAGTTTTAAGTATTCTTCTAATAAGGATATACTAATAAACTTCTTTGTTTAAGACTGCCAACCTGGAATCTCTACCAATCTTCGGTCTGCTGTCATTTTCCCAAACCTAACACTGACACAACATCACACACAGATATGTGATCAGCACACAATCAATCACAACAATGAAAACACTTCATCCACAGCATCAGCTACTGCAGGACCATAGTATTAGCTTTTGGGTATTAAAATCGTAATTAAAGGGCAAATAAAATAGCAAAAAAATAGAATGTCTATTATATAAAAATCCAGGACTGGATCCACAGCATCCACCTTAACCCACCTTAAAACACACCTGGCAAGGTGTAACATGAAAGCTTAATGTTAGCATCTAACGAGTTTAGCGCCACAGGAGTAAACGTTAGATTGTTACTACCTTTGTACTAAAATAATGTTAACTCCATCAGATCGGCTACTCTGAATGTGTTCAGAGGTAGATGAGACATTTACTAAACACAGTTTCCATAAACCACTGGTTTTGCCATGATGATGTTAAACTGGGAACAAACTGGACTCAGGCTCATGGTAAACAACATTGGATCTGTTTATTAGAAAGGCTGATTTAGGATTTTGATTAATATTTATTGTACCTGCATGTATTAAATCTAAACTAATTAAAACATTCAGGTTTTCATTCATTTCTTAAAAGTCAAAGTTATTTCAAGGCCCTGTTTTTATTAATATTTTTCTGAGGCACTGGTGCAGGGATCACACACCATTGACCTTTTGACTCTGTGTACTGAAGGTTTTTACATGAATCAGGTGTGTAGCAGCAGGGAAACATCTAAAACCCGTAGGAGAGTTGGTGATCATGCACTAAGGTATAGCAGCATATTGGCCCTCCTCTACATTCGGGAAAAAATTCTATGGGCTGCTGTATTAGTTTAAAACATTTCTATGTGGGTCCAGATGGGTTTTTGTACACATGAAAAACTCTTGGATGACTTATGTTAAAAGCATATTTAGTATTTGACAAAATTGTCATGTTCATTTTCATGATTTTCAAATTCAGTAAAGCAAAGAAATTTTCCAGTGGAGAAGGACAGAGCAGTTGTCAGTTTTGTCAGCTAATGACTAGAGCTGGTAGATAAAGGGTGAGCATGAATTTTTAATTCCTTGGATATTATAATGCAGTCCTATAAGTAGATCAGACAGCAAACATTGCATGACAGATTACTCATTACAACTAAAAGTGATTTGCTACTTGACTTGGACTTGAGCCATAAGACTCAAGACTTGACTTGGACTTGCAATAAAGGAATTGTGAACACATCTCACCAATACCAATGTAATTTTGACTGCCTCTTTACACAGAAAAGCCTTTATTCACTTCAAACCAGAAAAGCCTCATTTTAGCATCTTTTGAAAAGATCACTTAAAATTTAAATTGCAAATGAATAGACATCCAATTTATGTAATGGTGATGACATTTTGAAACTATTTGGCTTTGATCTCTGTCCTCTGCTGTGATCAATATTTTTAACCCTTTTGCAAGTAATCTCACTGAATCCCTTCACAGTTATCCATAGATTTGATTAAAATAACTCAAACTTATACAAACGATGAAATACCTTGGATGTTTTGAAAACTGCATTACAAGACACTGAATGAAATATTAAAGCCTGTACACAAATGTAAACAACCACATTCTTTAGAAGCATCTACTACAGTAAAACTCACAATTTCTTCTGTTCAAGCTGCTAAAGCAATGTACTAATAGTATGATAGAAAGAAAAATATATATAATTTAAAAACAATTGGAAAAATGAATCTGCTCTCTGGTGAATTCTGTGTAGTGTTTGATTATGTTTTGGCAAGAAAAATACTGGGTAAGAATAAGTAAAGAATAAAATGTACCCCTTCTTAATGTTAGTCCTGCATATTTAAAAAAAATGCCATATGGGTTCCTAGTGCATTGCAGTCCAATGACAATACAGTATGTCCTGACAAATAGAGAGATAATGTGAAGCTCTAGGAGTAAGGTTGCACTCCATTAGCGTTTCTTCTCAGAAAGTGAGAGAATAAAAAGGGNTCTACACCCTATACCTCAGTTCTCCACAAATGGAAGATATATTGAGAGTAGTGGAAGAAATCCTTCTCTTGTTATGGCATGTATAGAGTCAGAAAGACCTTCACATGGCTCCAGGAGGCGAGATAAAGCTATGAAATAATGTTGCATGAGCACAGATTTATAATATATAAAAGGAAATACCAGCAGAGGCATTTACAAAAACATCATGGTTGGTATGAACATGAATCACAATGCAGAGATCCAATTTATTCTTGTCAGAACAGTCAAGACACATAAATCAAGTGATTCGTTTGAAAGATACTATGCTGTTTATGTACCTGAACATGTGCCGAATCCAGAGTGGGTGTCAAGAAGGTGCCGTTTCTTTCTTCAACGTGAAATGCTGTTTTTGTGAATCCGTTGTTTGATTTTACCACTTTCCATGTTGGGGCTCAAAAGAAAAATATTAGTGACTGACCTCTGTGGCGGGCACACTAATCAGAAACAGTAGGATTCCAGGCTATAGTGGGCAGTGGGTTGGACGTTTGCAGCAGAGTGGATTCATCAAGAAATGTCTGGGTTCATTTAATTTATCACAATACTTCATCCTATCAAAATCAGCAGCTGGCCAATAGGGGATTTCAGGTCTTTGATATTGCCTTTTAGCCACAAGGCTAGGACCTTTTGTTTTGGAACACATAGGGGCAGTGGTACAGTATCATTGATTGTGCAAAAAAAAAAAAAGAAAAGATTATGTTGTACCATTACTCGGCATCTGCTTTCATCTTGTGGCAATATATATTCAAATCACACAATCCAAAATACACATCTTGTTATAAACATATTCCACCCACATAAGGCTTACTGTCAAGGCATCTCCTTAAAATCAGTGAGTCCTCTTGTTTTGCAACTGCATCGCTGGAATTTAATTAATGTTGTTGCAGTTGTTGAATAAACTGACACTGAGGGCAAAAAACCAACTGTATATAGTTTAGTTTTCTATAGTTTTCAAGTCAGTGCTGATTTCACCACTTTAAAATGACTATGCAATTGGTTCATGTGAAGTGGTATAAAACGGTTAGAAATTCAAAAAGTAGAGTTTAAAAATGGGCCAAATTCAGTTTCAAGATGGATTATAGTCCAGTGTACGTTTATACCTTCCTGTCCAGTAATGTGGGCTTGCAAGGTGGATTAACAGAGGTCCTAAACTGAGTGCTACAGATTGTCAGGATTTAAGGATTTATTTGGGAGGGATTGACGTTAGCGCCTGTAGATCGTGGTGGAGATTGAGAGCAGATGGCTGTGATTTGGGCACGATTATCCAGCTGGTATTGTCACTGATCTCCATCATCCTGTTTCAATTTCTCAGGAAATGCAGCTCATCTCAAATAAAGAATCCAACAGCCACAATCTCAGCCTATGAACTCTTTTAATGGGGAGGATTAAAGGTATACCCCTCCTCGGTTTCTGCTGGTCTCTTCCTGATCTAATGAAGTCCACTCTTGGTTCAAGTATTGACATTTATACCAACATTATAAAACATCTGGCGAGTAACTTTGCCTTGCCATGTTTGATATAGTGAAACTTCTCGACTCATGTCATGCTTGCTAAGGTAGGTGAAATCAGAGCAGGTAAAAAAAAATAAAAATAAGATCAGAGCCAGTCTGATGAAAACACACATTATACTTCAGAGAGGGTCTGCCAAGGGACAGGGGCCAAAATGACTTGCCAAAGAATGAAATTAATTTGAAGCAATAGCAAGTAGTGAGTGCTGGAAGGCAAACAATATTAATCTCAAACATGAGCATATGTCATCGGGGTGTTTTCTTGGCACTGTGAACTCCATTAACAGCTAGTTTCTATTGAGTCTGATGGTATGTCCAAAGTTATGTCACACTAAGGTCAACCAATCTTCCTCACATGGCATATTTAAAACAAAGTTAATCCTGGTGCTGTCTCTCCCTTACGCAGGGTGCGCTAATCTAGTGCTCTGTTAAAAGCCTTGGGAAGGTTATCTCAGACGTTTTATACAAATACCTTCTTATAAAGACATATACACGTCAAATTTCACAATATAAATTAAATGCGTTTTTAAGTTTCAACCATTCTTTTAACAACTTTGGCTTACATAAAGTAAATAAATTAATAAAAATAGTCTCATTCATTTTCGTCTTTTCATCCCTGTAATTGCTTCAACTTCAAATTAAATAGCAGGAGCTCTATGAAGGAAATCAATTTAATTCATTAACAGTGTTTTTCTTTTTCAATCTATTTCACACTCTGCGTGTTAAGCAGTGAGCGCAAGATAATTCTGTCAACCATAATATATGCGTGAAAACTAAAACAGATGCTTCAATTTAAAACCAATAGAGGGTTCATTATTAGATTGCCTTGGGATGAATTTGAAAAAAATGAATAAATGTGATAATTGTCAGTAAAAAGGTAGGGCTAAGACCCAATCAAATTGGCAAATAGGAAAAAACAAAACCACATACAAATGTGACCTAACATTGCACAACATCCTACTTACTTAAGGTTACGCAGGCAGAGCCACACTTTGCCTCAGTTGCCTATGTGACAGGATACTATAGAAAGGCTGCAGGCATAAATTATACCTTTACCGGGTGTGAGTGAGACTCCCACGACCGCAAACCACTTGAAATTGCTGGCTTTTCTGTGTGGTGAAAGCTGTCATGGATGTATGTGTGCTCGGGCTGATATACAAGACCCAGGGCAGGTGACAAACATAGAAGCTCTAAATATGGAGTTGTTGGCACCTCAGTAATGAGAGTGAGGGGGCACTATGGGGCACCAACAAATGATTGCAACCCCCTGACCCTGTCTGTTCTACATCCGCCACATTAGTGTCACATAGCCACTTTAGTCAAGCAACAGAAAATGTGTGTGCTGTGCAAAAGTAGTTGCTATTACTACTGTATGC
>JAPMNP010667495.1:0-10906 GCA_029874935.1 Atherina boyeri | reverse complement strand
TGGAAGGATCACGTTATTCCAGCCGGATCCTCCCTGCCCCATCAGGCGCCCCGGCCGGCCAGTGGGAGGCAGTGTATAGCCCAGGACTGGTGCATGTTTTTGTGAGAGTAGCTCGTTTTAGTTGCTTCTTGCATTATGTAAAAGATCCCTGTTGTCTTAATCTTGAATCTCCCTGCACCAAAAAAGCACTGTAAAAAAGTGCATGTTACCTCATGTTACCTTTATGAAATGGCTTCAAAGGAACTAATACATGTAAATGCACTTATCATAACCAAAAGCTGGTCTGGAAAAATGTATTTTACAAACTCAATTTGAAAACCCATGTTTAGCTTTAGCCAGTTGTAGTTTTTTTTTTTTTTGGTGGGCTGAGGCATAACCAAACACAACTCTTGTTGGGATATTCATGTTGTGTGATAATGAGACTGTGTGTTTGTTTTTTTGTTTTTTTCACAGTTTCCTGGGGTCAGCCAGAGGGTAACTACGCTGTAGTGGCTAATGTGGAGACTAGCTTGTTGTTTAGGGGGAGGCTAGTGGTGGCATTATCAGAAAAGTGTGCTGTTAGCGTAACATCAAGGCTTGTGTTGTTGTAGTTTCATGGATTTCACTGTCATATATTGATTTCTTGTTACTTGTATTTATAATTCAGTTTGCCTCACACACTAACCAACAGTCGACAGTCAGAAAGACAATTAAATTGAATGTCGATGGCTGTTGATGTTGGACAAATTATAGGGATGTGAATCCGATTCGTGGAGTGACTTTTCGATTCACAATCAATACTCTTTGTAAAAAAAGGTGCCAATTCCAGTAAGGCTGGGACTACATGATTTTCTCCTGATTCGATTCTTTTATGATTTTTTTGTAAGTGCTGATTAAATTTAAATTGCGATTCTTCAACATTGCAGATTTTTAACTTACTATAGTATTGAAAAGAAAGGATTTTCTGAATGTTATCCTATACTTCCCACACTTTAAACCGTTACAACAGAATGAATGAAAAATCAAGACTTTTTGAAGTAAACGGCTACATACTTAAATATACTTCATATTAAAGTGAACTTAAACTTTTTTTAAAAGCCTGGACTGCATGTTTAAAAATGCACGTTTTTATTTAAAAAATCTATTGGGGAAAAAAAGAATCGCGATTCTCATGTGAATCGACCCCCCCACCCCTAACAAATAAGCACCAGAAAACAAGCAAAGACTTGAAATCCATTCGGTTATAGACGGTGCAGAAAACATGTTCCTGCTGTGTGTTTTTCTGTCTCTAAGCCCTCTGTTGTGTCTGTGTGATTTGTGCTTGAGATCCCGTCGTAGTGAGTAGGTTTCAGATCTGGAGCTGTAAGAACCGAACATACTGGTGTTTTAGTGAGTTAATAAATTTTACCTAAAGGTGAGAAAAACAAAGTTTTAGTTGCTTTGATTTTATGATTTTTATATTTTAATTGCCCGTTGCTCCTCAGTTGAGCTGTTATTTGATCTGGATTTGGGCTGCTACTAAGTAAATTATCGTCATTATATTTTCAGTAACAACTGATCTCAATTTTGATCATGATATAGTTTGTTGATGCTGAATATGAAACTGCTGTTTCATATTTTGGGCGGCAGCCATAAATGTTCCGATGCTTTTCTGTTCAACATTGGATTTTTGACATTTACCAACCAACAGCAAATTGTATTAATCTGTTCATAATTTGCACTGAATCAAAACCACTTTCACGTTACTGACATAGTGGCACCCTTTTGGTCAGCTACTTGGACAGTTTAGGAAGATAACATGAGCTCAGTTTCGACCCGTTTCCACCAACAGGTGTTAGTCGGGACAGGACGGTTTTGATGTTGTTCTGTTTGTAAACCATGTTGCGTTTCCACAGCAAAGCATACTCTTACCTGATAGGTGGGTTATCGGCTGGATAGCGCTAGATGTCTCTGCTACGTAAAAGCGTGACCTCCTTGCTGCGTGGCCTCCTCCTCCCCAATGATCCCGAGGAAAGTCCCGGCCTCCTCAGCCGTCCACGGAGCAGTGTTTCAAAATACCATCTTTGTACATGATGGCATTTCCTTCTTCTTTCATTTCATTTGTTAATCCAATCAACAAAAAATAATCTGTTTTTTAAACATGGATTAGTTCCTGCTTTGGTTTTAATGCTGAGTTGTAGAGAAGATTCTTTCAACAAATCAACAGATTGCAGCGTGTCAAGCTCCGCCCTTATGGGTCTGATTGGTTTGATTGGGACCTCAGCGGAAGGGTGCCAAAAAAAATGGGACGGTTCGGTCGGATATTCAGGTACCCTTACCAGTTTTTGCCTGTGGAAACGCAAAAAATGCAAACCGACCCATCCTGTCTCCACCTGGACCTGGACTGAGACCCCCACTTTCCAAGCGGTCCAGAGTTTCCTTCTTTGGCAAACATCAGTCCGAATGCGTGTTCAGATTTAAACTCGGGTTGTCAGTAGGGCTGCAACAAACGATTATTGAATCAGATGGGGTCCCGACTCGATTTATCGGATTAGCGGGGGAAATTTTACAAAGTGCAAGGGGAACGTTTTTTCTCTCCTTCCTTCACTTTATTTAACAACAGAAAATGATAAGAAAACAGTTCAATAGCGTGCAAACAGCATGCTATCGTCTCAAATGTCTTATAGCTGTTGAAATATTAAATAATGAACAGTAAATGAAAAACCATTTTAAATGGCTTAGCTTCTTCATTCTTAAATGTCTTTAAACAGAACAATGAGCTCACTTATTGTATTATTATAGTCATGTGATACGTTTAATAAAGTTTTAACAGCTGAATTTTATCAGGTGTTCTACATCAAACCGAATAGCATAAAACAAGAACCACAGTAATAGGCCCAACTCACACATTCTCACCATCATGCATAATATACCGGACCAAAAACATGGCAACGTAATCATAGCTTGCAGGTGCAACTGCTGAAATAAACAGCAACATAGATAACGTGTTGCTCACTGTTCGTTTCTCATGACGAGCTGGATGGCGGGTAGAAATGCACCAAACTCTTACAGACTTCTCTTACCGAGACGTTATGATTCGTCACTTAAAAATTTACACAGTTTTTCCGCAACTTACCCGGACACTGAGCTCTCCCCTTCCTCATTTATGACTGACATGCTTGCGTTTAAGATGCTGCATCATCACCGTCGTGCTCCCGTGCCATGCAAGGTCTGACTTAAGAATGTTGCAGGTAACAAACGTATTTGCATTGTTTAATGTAAAGTGTTCCCAAACTTTTGAAGTTTTTATTTTCGTAGGTCTACCTGCTTCTGCCATGTTCAAAGTGTGTCATCCTTCATCAAAACACCGGTTTTCTCTCCCGTTCTGCTCTGCTCCACTGTAGACCAGTTGCACGTATTGACGTCACAACAAATCGAAATTCATTGCCGACGCATTTTATCATTGAATTTTATTGATTTGTTGTTGCAGCCCTACTTGTCAGAATACTAAATTTTCACACTCAATAATGATATTAAGGATGGTGCTCGATGTTTGATAGTATTTTCGATGCTATAGAGGGGAAATTGTTTGTTTTTTTAAATTATTATTCAAAGTGTTAACGGCACAAAAACATCAAAACCCAAACAATACAAAAATGGAAAATTCATCAACATTGTGAAATAAAGGCATTATTTTAAAGCTTGTATGGCCCGTGCTCATTGTAGCGCAAAAAATATAAAACTAGTGAAACTTCATCCACTAGTTATCTAAGTTATTTATGAGTGTCATTATCTTCACAATACTTGAGAACAGATCAAGTAAACAACAAATAAACTATTTAAGATTATCCAGATTTTTGATCAGATTAATTAATGAATTAATTAAAGCAGCTTTTAAAAGATCAAGCCAGTGCGGGATCAGTCAGCGGCGCAGTGCAGTTCGCTGCACCACAACCCAAGATGTGACCACTGCCTGGGGATTTCACCCGCACTGTTACGTCAGGGGAACATCTCAGTTGGCACATGGAAACAGAAGCTGAATTTTCAGCCTGTATTTAATCATTTTGTAATACCCTAATTGTCAGTAACCTACTGCATGTGTAACCTGGGAAGTGTAGCTGGTTTTATGCTGATTCATACTGGAAACGCGACAGCATGCAAAGTGAAATCCATGTTTGTAGATATGATGATCTGTGTGGCCTTAGATTTGCTATTGCAGGTAGACACATTGCATAACATACTGTTGTATTGAAGTTTTCATTCTAGTATCTTTGTGTTATTTTATTTTTGTTTTTTAATATCCTCACAATTTAGGCTATGGCTTGGTCAAAGACGCTGACTGAGCTCCTGTGGCATTGTAACTCAGTGTAGGCCAGAAAAATTTAGACATTCACTGTTTTTGGCACATGCATGAGCCACATCTTCCCCACCATTCACTACACTACCCATGATGCATGAGCGCTGTCTCTTCCTGCCAGAGTCGGGGCAGTCAGGCAGATACATGTATAGCAGTTGAGAAATAAACGAGAATATTTTTGTGTGGTGTAATAAGATGCGCTGTAGGTGTTGTGAAATAATTGGGACGCTGTCGCTCTGCAGAAAATTCTGCATGTTAAGATGCAGACAGGAAACCTTCTGAAAGGACTTCATGTCTGACTTCCACATGCCTTTCTCTTCATGCCGTCCTCTGCCATTCTCACATGGATTATCTTTGTCTCTTTTAAGTTCTCCCTCCTTTCTTTGCCCCTTTCTTCCACTTTTGTTTCATTCAGTCTCTTCCTGTCTACCTGTCCATTATCAGCCTTTCACATAGCAGCGCTAACCACTCAGACACAGTTGGAAGCTGAATAGTTGCTCTCAGCCTTTTTCTGTTGTGGATCTTAATTTTGTTATTAGAATTTTACATTGGAGCTGCAATTTGGTCTTTTTAACTGAAAATAAGTTTAATCAGTTTAACTGTTGATGAAACCTCAGAAAAGTCCATCATATTTGGAGATGCACCAATCAATTTCTTTAGCCGATTAGTCTCAGATGTTAAATCCGGGGCTAACATGTCCTTGGTTTGCAAGGTCTTTACAAGAGGACACAGTTTTAAACCCATAGAGGTGATGAGTTAAGAGCAGCACAAACCAGACTTAATTTACTGCGTTGTTAACCCCTCACTAACAACTAAACAATAAGCTGCAAAGAAGTTTTAAAGAAAACTAGACTTCTTCAGTGCTGTACAAATAACAGTACTTTCAGTTTGCAGATGGATATGGGTCAGGGCTTTCCATTGACATGAAAAATGTAAGCTCTGTCTTATAATAAAGAGTATGTTGTGTTGAGATTAGTTTAATACTAAGTACACACAAATGTTGATTTTTTTTTTTTTTTTCAATTTCCTTTCACCCCCCCAAAGAAAATCACATCCACACAGCACTGTTTATGAAAACAGAGTTAACACAGTTAGTAGATTTTTGATAAGACAGTCAAATGCAGTTACGTCTTTGACATCCAGAAATTTTCTTGCCATTTTTCAGTGACTAACGACTCGGTTCTGTAGCTGTCCCATCAGCACTACATTCGACTAGACATGGTCCAAAACACTCGCATCTGCCTCTGTGCTGATCTATCGGCAAGATTAGCATCAGCGCTGCCTTGAATAAGTCTACCGTTGCCATAGAAATAGAAGATGTTAAACCAAGGAGATCGTGGCACACAATCTGATGCTGCAGGCCAGAAACTAGTTCCAGTCCACACTTAAACATCACATAGTTAGTGAAAGTCTTCTTGATGGAAGATGTTTTCCATCTTTTTTTCAGTTTCATTGCCCAGAAACTGCTCTAGTCTGTGGACGATGGCGTTTTTAAAAATCTGCACTTATTAAAATACTTGCATTTGTGTGTACATGGGAAATGTTTGATTATAAACAAAAATATAAATGTTCTAAAGAGACATTACAAAAATGTGTCTAAAAGCTGTCAGACCTTTTAATTAAAACAGCAGATCTGTGGTCAGAATTGGTGCATCTCTTATGGTGGTGACCAGGGAGCTGGGGAAGTAAGGGTCAAATATATCTAAGATCTTCAACTGAAATTCAGAACATCTGCAGATACTCCAGTCAAGAAGCTGGAGCCTTTAACAACACCTCAGTTTTGTGTTTTGATTTTTCCATTTCAGTGTCAGCTTCCAACTCTGTAATGTCTCCCCACAGCTCAGCTGGTCAGTTCAGCTTTTTACAGCGCATCCTGCTTTATCCCAACATTAAAGCCAGACTTCCAAAATCTATTCAGCAGACTGGAAATCTGCCCCGTTGACTGTGCCTAATCTCTGCAATCTCCATGTCCTCATAAATGACTAATTAGACTGCACAGATCACTTTGTTAAATGTGTTTCCATGTCTTCAGTATCCCTTTGGTGTGACAATGTCACTTCACAGTAGTGTGTGTGTCTCATTTTCCCCAGACCCCTACCTAATCTCCACCTGGACTAAACCAGGTTTCACTGTACACATAAACTGTATCCCTGGTGGTGAGCACACATCTAACATGGCTGATGACAACGTGCTGGAGAAGCTGAAAAAAGCTGAAACACACACTCCTGTTACTGAAGCACTTTGGCTGTTTCAGGAACAGCAAACATCACATGGTTTGTTCCACGTCTCCTCACCTCCTCTTCTCCTCTACTTTACAGGCATGTGGAGATCCAAAGGCGAAGCCATCCTATCTTGTCGATAAGAATCTGGAGTCTGCTGTCAAATTTATCGTTAGGAAGTTTCCTGCTGTGGAAACCCGCAATAACAATGTAAGTATTCCTTCTCACGTGTGTACAATGTGTTTTTATGTAGTTTGGAGACTAACAAAAGAAGTGGACGAGTGTTTACCAGCATGGCTGGTTCGTCTTCAGCAAATATTAAATGTAGGTTGTATAACAAGTTAAAAAAATTATTATTAAAAAACTATTATTGTCCATGTTAATGATCCGTAATCATCAGTTAAATACAGTGGATATTTGTCTTTACACTGATAAAACCGTTTGACCAATCATCACCAAACCAACTCTGTAAAAGTTATACATTTTTGATGCAACAAAGTCTAGATTGGTCCGACACAATCCAACATAGCCATTTGGCTTTTTTGAAATTGGAAATTGTTTTTATTGTTTTTTTATTCTCATTCTTCTTACCAAGTCCTAAATGTTTAATATTTGGATAACAGTTATCTTTTTACTCAACAACAGAGCTCAGTGTGACTTTTCTGGATCGATAGGATATCTGCTTACAGAAATCAGTAGCTTTTTACATATACTGATGCACGATGTGATCACACTGGCAGATCCAATTTCAGATCCACAGGTCCTGATGGAGGGATCCTTCCCCTCACAACTGGCACCCCAACCCTACTCTCCTGTATTAGGGGTGACCCCATCCTTACCCAAGTATTGTGTTAGGGGCCACTGAGTACACTTCTGTTCCCAATCTCTGTTGTCGGTCGCAATGACAGCGTTCAGCTTCATTAGCTGTTGATGATCTACACTGATCATGTTTTAGTCTTTTTTACTTGCATAAAGCAGTTGAAACTAGGGCTGGGCGGTATGGCAAAAAATTTGATCACAACATTTTTTTATGTATTTACTGATCTCGATTTCTTTTGCTATGAGATACAACTGCTCCTGTAAGCTTTGCTTTGTTTTGAATGCTTTTCATATGCTTGCACAGAGTGCTTCTTGGTGGTTATCAACCAGTTTAGAGGTGTATTACCACCTTGTAGACTGGAGTGTGTTAAAGGGACGTAGACGGATGGATTAATGATGCGTAATGTTTAACACGGAGATCAATGTAGATTTAATCAGATTTTGAGATTTCTTTATCGCCCAGCCCTCGTTGAAACTCACGGCTTTGGTTAGAATCAATCTTTTCAGTGTCATCACCGAAAAATTACTGTTTGGTATTAAATCCTTTTTTTTCAGGTTTAATTTCAGATTTCACTGTTTTAGATGTCCTACTGTAGTTGTGCAGTGTGACACTGTGTATTAAACATTATCTTGAAAGGGGAAAAAAAGATCTCCTTGTATTTTCTACCATGTTAGTCTGTTAAAATAGTTTTGTTTCTAGATCATTACAAAGTCTGTCTCTGTAAAACATTTTTGTTTGTATACATATTTCTAATTGTTGTTTTTATGTTTTTTTAAGGTAATGCCAGGCGTGTGTGTGTGTGTTTGTTGAATGAATAAACTAAACTTAGCCATTGCTCATCATAATGTTTCTTTGAGCTTTACTTGTTAGCTTAGCTCGTGGCTTCTGGCCCATGTGTTTGTGTGAACGTCATGTAGCAGACGGTGTTGTGAGCGTGTACGTGTGTGTTTGTGCGTGTAGCTAACTGCTGTATTCAGTATAACTGTGCAATAATTGTCTCTTATGTTGTTTTCTGCTTTGTTTCTGTGTTTGTTTGTGTTTTGCATGCTAAACTTGGCTTATTCCGGACTTGTGCTTTTTGGTAAGTTTTTGTATCTAAGTTTGTGTAATTTTTGTATTTTAGTTCACATGCTTAAGTTACGTAATAATGTATTATTATTTCATTTATTCGTACTTGTTTTTTAAGCTGTTTTGGAGTGTTTATTTTGCTTTGCTCTGCTTCCCTCGCTCTTTGCTGTGAGCATTTTTAGTTTCTCTTCTTCATCCACTGAATGACTGTGTGGCTGGTTAACTACCTGGTTTGACAGCTGGTTTTCTGCCAGTTGGTTAGTTGACTCCTAACCAACTGGCTGGTGTCTGAATGACTCGCTGACTGCCTGCATTAAGGAGCGTCCATTTTATTGATGTTTGACGAGTATCAGAACTGGTCTGAGGACATTTCTGCCTCTTGACAGTTAGTCAGCACCACATTGCTCTTTTCACATTACAACAACAAAAACATAAATCTACCCAATAATGATAATTGTTCTGCTTTTGCTTGACTTTGGGTCAAGAAAACAGACATTTTAACTCCTTCATGCAACAGCAGCGTCACACTTTCCACACTTGTCATTTCATTGTCTTTGGTACATCTTCTGATAGACCGGCTCTGGTTTAAGTTTCAGTTCTGACCTCTGCTTTAGATTTATATGCTGCTTCAGTAATTTCTCTCATGTGAATGAAGATATTCACATATATACATACTGCAACTCCCTAAAAGATTGACATGACAATCTTTTAAAGCTGAATCATTTTTTTTATTTTGGTGACGTGTAAAATCCACACTGTAGTCAGGTTTTGAAAAAAGCACAGAAATTGGTGCTTTTTTGTATTTTGATGTTTCTGTTCTTTTTTTCTAGAAAATCTAGCAAAAATACTTTTGTATTGACCACTAATATGGTCTGACTTAATTTCAATCATTTTTTGTGCTTTTGGAAAGATACACATTCATAAATGGGGGAGGGGGAAGGTATTAATCCATAAGTGATATTTCCTATATAGCACGAGTCCCATCCGATCATTTTAATGTCAAAATTGTTCCACCGAAGCCAAAACAACTTCTTATGCAGATGGAATTAGATGCAGGACTTTCCTATATGGGAAGAGTTTTTGTAGCAACAGAATTGTTGAATTATTTAGCAGCGATATATCAGCTTTCAGTACAGTTTGTCAAATATAAGAGATACTTTAATTAAAGTGAAGCAAGTTTTGATAATCTCTGCTGGAGCCTCAGGGGAAACTTTTTAATTAGAATTTTATTAAGGCTGGCTTGGAATAGAAATACATATATTCCTCTGTCTCAATGTTGGAGTGAAACGGAAAGAAAAGTATTTTCAGATTGGAGTTGAACCCATTCAGAGTTTATACATGTTTTTGAAACTTTAAACACCAGTCGGCTTGTTTGTCGTAGAAGAGAGAGAAACTGAAGTTGACAGATTAGATGCATGAAGCCAGAATCGAGGTATACTCTGGGGGGAAAGATGGTCAGTTTGACTGGATTGTAATTGTGCTCTGGTGTGGTTTTCACAGCAACAGCTGGCTCAGCTCCAGAAAGAGAAGTCAGAGATTCTGAAGAATTTGGCTCTATACTATTTTACCTTCGTAGATGTCATGGAATTCAAGGTGGGGGGAAAATAATCACACAAATACAATTTTCTGGGAAAGGTTTCATCTAGAAGACTGTAATCTTTGTGTACATTCACCTCTTTGACAACAGGACCACGTGTGTGAGCTGCTGAACACTATAGACGCCTGCCAGGTCTTCTTTGACATTGTAAGTAAAAGAGTTTTCTGTTTCTATCACATTGCTGCTCTTATTTCTGCCTCTGCGTGTCAGTATATCTACCAGGATAAAGACAAGATCGATATTTGGTTTCTAAAAATGGCCCTTTTGGTTCCTGCCAGACGGTGAACTTTGACCTGACCAAGAACTACCTGGACCTGGTGGTGACCTACACTACTCTGATGATCATCCTGTCTCGCATTGAGGAGAGGAAAGCCATCATCGGGCTCTACAACTACGCCCATGAGATGACGCACGGTGCCAGGTGCAAAAACACAGCCGATGAGAACGACTGCCGAACTCAGCTGTTTGTTGTCTACATATAATGTTTAGCATTACTCGCTGTAACCGCGCAAGGTTTAATAAAAAGTTAGTAAATAGCTCAATAAGAGTGACTTCATAAGTCTAGTTACACTCCAGCTATGCTAATGAATTCACTTTAAATGAACAAAGTTTTCAAAAAAAAGAAAAAGGGAAGTTTGAAATCACAATTGAAAGATGTGATTTTCTTGAATTTTTTTCAGGAATTTTTTAAGAAATCTATTTTCCAATCAGTATTGACTGAGATGGAGCCAAATCACACTGCCAAGCATCTTTGAACAGATATGTCAAACAACAGTCCTTATCTTTACTGTAACCATTGTGACATGTTGGTTTCAGTGACAGGGAATATCCCCGGTTGGGCCAGATGATCGTGGATTATGAGAACCCTCTGAAGAAGATGATGGAGG
>JAPMNP010667419.1:0-10147 GCA_029874935.1 Atherina boyeri | reverse complement strand
GTCCCTGTACGACTGGTATCAGTGCTTGGTCGGCACTGTAAGTCGTAAGTCGGACTAGTTTCCGGCGAGGGTTGAACTCCACCAAGGCTGCCATGTGTCACTGATTCTGTTCATAACTTGAACATGACAAAATTTCTAGGCACAGCCAAGGTGTTGAAAGGAGCCGGTTCGGTGACCTCCGTATTTGGTCTCTGCTCTTTGCAGATGATGTGGTTCTGTTGGCTTCATTGGACAGTGATCTCCAACTCTCACTGGAGCATTTCACAGAAGAGTGTGAAGCAGTTGGGATAAGAACCAACACCTCCAAAACAGAGACCATGGTCCTTAGCTGGAAAGGGGAAGGGTGTTCTCTCCGGGTCGGGGGTGAGGTCCTGACACAGCAGAGTTCAAGTATCTTGGGGTCTTGTTCATGAGTGAGGGAAGGATGGAACGGGAGATCGACAGGCAGATTAGTGTGGTGTCGGTAGTGATGCAGACTTTGCAGCAGTCTGTCGTTGTGAAGAAGGTTTTGAACCAAAAGGTGAAGCTCTCAATTTACCGGTCGGTCTACGTTCCTACCCTCATCTATGGTCATAAGCTGTGGGTAGTGACCGAAAGAACAAGATCATGAGTACAAGTGGCGGAAATTAGTTTCCTTTACAGAGTGGCCAGGCTTCCCTTAAAAATAGGGTGAGGAGCTTGGCAATCTGGGCGGGGCTCTGAGTCGCTGCTCTTCCATATCGAGGGGAGCCAGATGAGGTGGCTCAGGCATCTTGTCAGGATGCTCCCTTGATGCCTCCATGGGGAGGTTTTCTGGCCACGTCCAACTGGGAAGAGGCCCAGGACACGCTGGAGGCCTGGAAGCTCCTCGGGATCCCCCCGGATGAGCTGGCAGATGTGGCCGGGTAGAGGGAAGTCTTGGTTTCCCTGCATAGGCAGCTGCCGCCACAACTCAGCATGGGATAAGCTGCAAGAAAATGGACGGATGGAAAAATCTGTTTCAGGGGTGTCAAACTCCAGTCCTCAAGGGCCGCTATTCTACAGGCTTTTGTTGTAGCTATGGTCCAACTCGCCTGATTCAAATGAAAAATTAATTGGATCCAACAGCTTCTTCAGATTTGACCCATTAATTTCAGTCTGGTGTGTTGGAGCAGGGAAACAACTAAAACCTGCAGGATAGTGGCCCTCGAGGACTGGAGTTCAACATGTGGTTTAGATATTACTTAATCTTGAAATTCGGGGCATGTCCTTTTGATTGACAGTTGATAGATAGGGCTTTCAGTGATAACACTTGGGGTTAGCGGCTTGCTCCCACTTTTAAATTTGAAAAACGAAATCCAGTAGTAATAGTCCAGCATTAAGGAGAAGCATAGGGGAGCAAAGTTGCACAACCCTGGTTTTTGGCCGGCTAACACTTGTGCCTTAGCTTGAGCTCACCTATGTCTGTTTGCTCCGGTCTGCACAGGGTTAGCTCTTAGCGACAGGCAGCTTTGCCCATTTTTGTATTTTCTGGGAGTGACTAGACGGGTGACAACGCCAAGATGGCGATGGTGGGAACCTCCCATTAAGCTTCAACTAGCTCTTCAGAAACCTATGGGTGACGTCACGGACAATCTGTCCATAGATATTATACAGTCAATGGTGACAATCTATATTATTTCAGTTTTTAAAAAAAAAAGTTCTGTTTAGTTTTATACATACAGGCATTTTACATCTCTTAGAGAAGAAAGTTGGTGATGTTACCCAAGAAACTTGTTTCCCCTTATTTCTTATAATGGAATGAATGAAAGGAAGTATACTTCATAGATACTTTAAAGAAAACCATAAAATTGGATTGCCATAAAATCATATCTGATCGTTGAAATTGGTTAGCATTACAAAAAATTGATGGGTTAAATTCAATTAACTTTTTCAGAAGTGAGCTATGCTACATTTACATTGGTAATTTAAAACCTGCCAAGCAACTAAACTGTCTGTGATTACCTTATCTTTTATCTTTGAAATACATTTCAACTGGAATTATACACACCAAATGCCCTATAGAATTGTGCGTCAACCAGCTGATCCTAACGAATGTATACTAATCCTGTATCACGTTTACGACTGAGTTTTTCTACTGCAGCAAGTTTTATCACAATCTGTGAAGGAAGAAATACCAACAATATGCAAAAATATTGACTTTACAGTATATACAGTACTTTTGCTTCACCACGCATGTCTATATTTAGAGCAAAAAGCTCTAACCTCTGAGTTACACTAGCAAACTTCTCCATCTGCAAAACCATCCAATTAAGTTTAGAACTGTGCAGCACTCTAACAGAGCAAAGACGCGGTACCCTGTTGTGATTTTCATTTGCGACACAGTGTGTAAGAGCGGTTAATTCAATAATCTAAGGTCCTCTTGCTCAGTCAGTCACCCACACACGTTTCTATTGAACTTTGAGCATCAGTATAAACGTGACGCCTGCCACATCAACAATTTCTTACTTTTTGATTGGTCTTCTTGCTTCAAGTCTCTTAGTTGTGAACTTATTTTCAATCAGGCTTCTTTAACGGCACATTATGTAAATTGCAGACCTTGAAACTTAAAGGTGATCTACAGAACTTTTTCATAAAAACAGGTATTTCTTAAACAATAATAAACCCACAGAACATCTAAAGGGGTGTAGAATAAAAGTGGAGTCATTTTGGAGAAAAATAAATATTTTGTCCAAAAAGGTTTTAATATTTTATTATGGGTCCGAAAAACGTAAATATTTTCCTTTGGTTGCTTCACCCCCCTCGACAGCAAGTGTCTCTCAGCCAAGAGCATCAGGCTGTTGATGTCATAAGCAGTAGAGCACACGGGATGCCAGATCGTTTTCTAATCCGCATTTACTACAGTCTGCTTTTTGCGATCTAAACACGTTTTACATGGTGATTGTTGCAGTGTGTAATGGCGTCATATTAGCCTGGATTTCGCAGACTAAGTTCAAGACTGAACTTAGTCTGGGGAGTCTGCCATGTAATTTCTACTGCACAAGAGGCGTGATCAACGGGCATAGTTCAAATGACTCTGAACGCAATTGGATAGTCATAGTTTTGAATCTACAAATAGCGCGCATGGTGGATAAGCCCGGTTGTGATTGGCTCCAGAAAAACTGGACCGGAAAAGAATATGTGGGTTTCTAGACTGATCTGCTGGGCGGAAATAAACCACAATCAGATAAGACTGGCGAAAGCCAGGCAAGCGTCATATGGCACACAAGACAGAATCTGATACATTACCACGTAAGAATCATTGCTTGATGTTACGGCAGACTATATAATCATGGCTTCTCCCCCATGGACATTCGGCGAACCTGGCAACCGGTGGAGATGGTAGGAGCAAGAGCGGTTGAAAACACCGACTACTGACCGGGAGGAATGAAAGTGCATTTTGAAAGCGCATTGGCTGATTCAGCAAAGAAACACAAGAAGATATTATTGAAGGAAAAGCTCATGGTAGAGATGCAAGATGGATGCCAAATTAGCCGTTAATAGGGCGCACATCACTGAGATTGCAAAAGTTCTGTAGTGCATCTTTAAGATCAACTCTTAAATCGCTAAAAGCAGAGCTCTATATGATTTCACGATGGCTATGAAAAGCTTCTTTGTTCATTGTTACAAACATAAACGCTGATCGATATATCGTCATGGCCTCTTCTTTTCTTGGAAACCATGCTTCATACTCAACTGTTCTGAGAAAACACTATTTACTACAAAGCCATGAGCATCAGGACTTACTTTAGTCTTATCAAGACCCTGTCGGATAAAAAAATCTGTGGTCTGGTACTCAATGTTTTTGGGAGACACCATGATTCTGCAGTACAACTCTGGCTACGTTATTGTTTATGACATGATAGTGAAGCCCTTCAACATATGAGTTGTAGTGTCCAAGTAGGAAAGCACATATATGAAGTATTGATATATTTAAAATGTTCTTTCCTTTTCTAATCAGATATCTTAAAGTTTTATGTTTCTCAAAACACTTAAAACACAATGCTTGGAACTTAACTTTACACAGCATACACTCATAAAATGTCCTAATCTGATTTTAAGAATCAAACTGGGCTCCCGATCAAGACATTTTTTCGGTAACATGGTCAATGAGTTTACCTTACCTTCTGATCTGTTGTTTTAAGTCAGCTTGGACAGTACAGCTCAATGTACAGTGTTTACTGAATGGCTAATTAGCATATAGATAAAGACACCATGAAGCTATTTCTCTATTTCCATTGATGAAATACACACTGCACTGATTTTCCTTGCATGAATAAAACAGTTTCTACTCACCAATCACTGAATCAGTGGGAGACGGAGGGGTAATAGGGGAAAGCAACCGAGTAGCCTGTGGGGTTGCCCAAACAAGATGTATTCATTGTCATTGTTGCAGTGATGAGAGCTTCCTTTAAAAACATATTTTTATTTATTGGAAATTTTACATGGCTATTTTCATTTAAAAATATTTCATGTCATCATTCACCCATTCACACACACATTCACACCCTGATAGGCACATCGGGGGGGCAATGTAGGGTTCAGTGTCTTGCCCAAGAACACTTCTGTATGTAGCCGGAAGGGGGAAGCCTGGAATTGAACCACCGACTTTCTGATTGATAGACAACTGCTCCTCCCCTGAGCTACAGCAGCCCTTGATTACAAACAGGTTACAAACAGGTAAGGTATAGAATCAGCCTTGACAGCTGAGTGAAGTCGTAAGAAGCCAACATATTTCTTTACTTGACCCCTTTTCAACTAGTGCGAGCCAACTCTACTTGCTGTTGCCACTGAACTCCTGACAGCTGTATGGACACAGAGGAAAAGTTTGGTTCTGTTCCTCACTCTTCCTTATCTGCCTCTTACAACAAAAAAAACAAGCAAATCCCATGCACTTGGGAGGGAAACGACACGCAACAATGGCATCCACCAATAGCGCTGTCAAACAACGCCATCTCTTTCGGATGTTAAAAGCTTTAAGAGCTGAGGCCTCTGTGACATCCACAGCCTCTGGATGTCAAAGATGGTTGAAGACTTGAGAGCAGGCCTCTGTTATAAAAATACTGTGTGTGGGCGTGTGAGCGCGCATGTATCGGAGCGGCAAAAGTGACATTTGAGGGGCACTTTACAGAAGCCAGCGGTTGCTAGGGATCTTCTGTATCACCTAAAGAGCCTTTGTCAGTCATTGGAAAGCTGTCACCTTTCGGGGGGCCGATACGGTAGGGGGAGCCGGCTGACAGGTAGGAATTAATGAGAGGTGTATGACAGCAGACCTCGGTGCTCTTGCGTATATGTGTGTGAGACTTTGTGTGTGTGTTTGAGAGTGTGTTCACATGAATGTGAGCGAGGTCCTTTGTCTCAAGAGGATGAACCATATTCTTTGTCATTGTGACAGGAGAAAAAGAAGAAGAATGTTGTTAAAGACAAAAAGAAAATTCAAGAGAGTTTTTGGTATTTTGAGGTGGACAAACCTTTTTATTTTCTCATTTGACTGCATGATTTGTTGGTATAATGAGAGCACCAGTCAACAGTGCAGTCCTAATTCAACAGCCAGTCACTCATAGCAATGCTGATGTGTGACTCCCATAGTAAACACCTGTGGACACAAGGATCTAACAAAGCAGTAACCAATCACCCAACATATTTTCACCTCTGCCTGCCCTGACTACATGAGACCACAACTACAAAATCCTCTCAGAACAATTGAAGAAGCTCTTCAAACATAGTGCCAAATTACATTTTCGTTTACTGACATGCGTGTTTGCCTGCTTTTGTGTGTTCATGTAATAATCTGCGTTCCCTTCCACATAACACAGTTCTCCATCGCAGTAAATGAGATCTGTCAATGTTCTGCATCTCAATTACACAACAGAAATAATAGGCAGCAGCGTGGTGGCAGAGGAGGAGGAACAGAGCACGAAGCGGCATATCCACAGAGTCGAGAAATCAAATACTCTGTGGATGACAACAAGAGACTTCTGGCTTAGCATTATGTAGCGCAGCCATCACTATTTACTGTGGTATTTTCTGAGGCATGAAGTAAAAATGAGCACTTATGCGTATTGAGTGTGTGGTCACAAAATTAAAAGTCATTACAAATGGAGACACATTGTTAACGTCACTGACCATTTACTGGTAGATATATCTAGTCCCATGCTCAAAGTGTGAGTAGAAAATATATTTATTCATTTTGAGTTAAAATCCACAGATCAACCAGAAGACAGTCAGGAATGACAAGTTATTGCATATGAGACTTTTGCAAACCTGTAATCCACAAGTATAGTTAGCTTTTGGCAATGTTGCAACAAATCTGCAATGATGTCATGTTTTCATGCACAGCTTTGGTTTGCAACAAACATCTGGTGTATTTGTAAAGTAGAAAAAAACAAATAGCAAACAAATTATGTATATTATTTTATATGCAAGCTCACTAAATGTTTACACTTAGCAGAAGGTTTTGCAGTAAATATTTTTTTTTTCTGTTAAGACAGTCGGTCTACAGGGCCAACACCTTGCACCTTGATCCTGAACCTTTGAAACAATCCAAACCATGTGGCTGGCTTTTTTTGTTTGATTTAAAAAAAAAAAATTCAACTTAAAACCAAAAACAAAACCCACCCTTGTTTCTGCGCTTTGTCCAAAAAGCTACAACAGCTAAACAAATTAGCTAGTTAGCTAGAGGGATATCAAGCCTACATTAATCTAACCTACTAGCTTAACAATGGCTTTAGAGAATTGCCGAATATTGTTAAGATCTTCAATACCAAAGGTTATTTGAGTACATTTCGTGAACATCCTTCAATTGGGAGGTTTATCCTGTTACAAAAAACACTAACTGACTGATATTTTTAAATAATTGGTATTGTCACAAAGGTTCAGTACCTTTACATACTCTGCATAACGCAAATTTGTTCTCCCTCATTTGTCACTAGTTTTTTCACATCCCTGGTTTGAGAGGTCAAGTAGCTTGCTCTCTCTGGGTCAAACAAATTTTTCTTGAGTATAACTATTGTGAGGTTTGTCGGATGGAAAAGTGTGCGAGGTTATTGTGGAAAACCAAGCGGAAAGTTGTCATTTCAACTTTAACGCAAATCCGATAGGTTCGGCAAGGAATAGATGGACAAGAACGTCAGGAAGCATGAAAACCTATCAAACACATCATGTAAGGCACACAGACATTGGCTTAGGGAGGTAAACTATTCAGTTTAGCTTCTAGCTAAAAGCAGATACAAAAAGGCCAAAATGAGTTTACAAACTGGATATCAGAAATCTCTGAAATGATAAAACTGTATCATATATCCAATTGATCATGTAATGATTTTCATCAGCCAATTGCAGTAAAATATATTAACATAAGGATTAACATAAAAGATAGTCTGAAACGGATCAAAGACAACAGGCTTGGCTTGAATCGTAGCATTTACGGAAAAACAGATTTATCTAAACTATAAATATTTCACTGCATTAAATGACGTGTGAAAACAGTTTTCTTACTTTCACACAGAATGAAAAATAAATATTTCTAAACCATTCTTTCATAAATCTGATGACCAAGGTCAACAGACCTGACAGAAAAAAAAACCAAGGACAAGAAAAGGGTGTTCAGATGTGTATGTGTTAACGGGTGTGTGTGTGTCTTCATGCGAGCTGGTAAATTCTGATAGGAAGATGTTGATTTAAATAACTGACTCTCTAAGGATCTGACATAAAACTGCAAAAAGAAGAAAGAGAGAAAAAAAAACAGCCTTCACCGAGTGAGTTTATCAGCTTGGCACCTGCTACTGGAACATTCTTGATGAACCAAAGGTTGTCTTCATTAAGCGCATTAATATTCATGACGCATGGTAATTTTGACACAGAAAAGGTCTTGGTAACCTTTTCGTGTGTGAAGAAATTTTTTTACTTCTCAAGGAAATTACAGTCCGGCAATGACTTAATTAATGCTCGCTTTCTTGGCCACGGTTTGAGGGCCTGTCAGTTTGGTGCAGCGCTTGCTGTCAGGCATGCCGAGGGCTCGGGGAGAGAAGGATTGAAGGAGAGGGAAAGACAGGAGAAAAGAGGAGAGAGGAGGGGAAAAAAAAGAAAGCAGACAGATGAAGTCAACATGCACTCGTCTTTCCCACAGAACATGGTAATGGGTTTGCCTGTTGCCTTCAAATTTGTTTTTTGCCATCTTCTTCTCATTTCATTCTGCCCTTTTACCCTTTTCTGACTTTTGGACTTCTTGATATATGACAACCACAACTTGAATCAGATATAAGAGAAATACATCGTACATGTACGCTTGATTTAAATCTTAGGATAAAGACTGCAAATGCAGAAGTGTCGCCATTTGTAAATGAGATTAATCTATCACTCTTGATTTTTTCTTTAATTAAAAGCAGTCGTGCAAGACTTGTGTGCCTCGTTGCTGTTATGACTGACACGACTTGAAGATCTGTTGCATTAAACCTCTGTAGAACTGTCTAATGGCTGACAATTTCACAACCATATTCCTGTTCATTTTCACTCTCAAACACACAAACACACACATCACAAGCGACACAAACTAGTTTCCAATATAGTGAATCATTGCATGTCCTGCTCCAACATCGGGCAGTAAAAGATGTGAACATAAGGTAGCATTTCCTTTATCATGTCCCATAAAAATAGCAATTTGCCCAAGCCCTTGTAGCACAATATGGAAGGCGGTGTGTTTGGCTGATAATGTTGAGATGACAGATCGTTCCATACAGGGAGGTTTCTCTGCTGTCTGCCTGCCCCGTGCAATAAATCGTACGAGAAGACCAAAAGAGGGAGAAGGGGGGGAAGAGAAAGGAGAGGAGGGGGTGGTATTTGGAAATTAAAGAGGAGCGAGGGTGAAGGCGACAACAATGAAAGGCGATGAGTTAGGGTCAGGGATCTCATGGAGGATAAACTCACCGACAAAACAACGAAGGCATGTTTAAAAAACACACACCTTCATGAAGATTCACCACGAGCATAGTTTTCCAAGTTGTCTTCGATGTTTCTGTTATCTACCATCAAATTAGCACTTCCCCATCTGACCTTTGCAACACTGATTAACTAAAAACGCTTGTGTTCATTACCGGTTCATTGACCGATGATTGAATTTTGAATTAAAGAAATTACGCTAGCAAGCTTCTTGACTGAGTGAACATTTTATTAGATCCACAGTCAAGCTGCCACATATACAGTAACAGCTCATCATGCACTTGTTTAGATGACAATGACTCACCTAAACAATGAATATATTGTCACTCTGTGCATACTTCACGCATCGCTTAATATATTAATCTATTTCAAACAAATGCCTGGAGCTCCAGTGTGCATTTGTGGATGTGACAGTTTGTTGAATATGTAAATGTTGTTGAGTCAGATCCAGGGGCTGATAAAATAGCTCTGTCAATGCGTGTGAGTAACACATTTTTTGCTCAAGATGTGTGCATCGCTTCTGCCGTGCTTTGTTGCTTTGATCATGTTCGTTCAGCTCATCGCTCACTGCAGAACCTGCCTTAAGGAGTGTGTGTGTGTATTTGTGTAAACAACTGTGTCCTACCTATGTCCCACACAAAGTTAAGTTTATTTATGTCACTGCTACAGACTTGAAAAATAACTCCACCTAGGCTACTATGGCCTCTGCAAATCCACTTCAACAGTATGTATTTAACATGGCATTCAATATGTACTTTTAAAATCTTCACTGACTCACACGAACATGCGGGCTGCAGATATCCTTTAACTGAAAATAAACAAATAGATACTTACTTGTGGTTGTCTCTAGATATCGGCCGGTCTGTACCATTGTTGTAGCTGAAGCCAATGTTACCTATACACAACAGCATGTAACCAAAGCAACAAAACTCATGCCTTAAAAAAAAAATCCAATATAACAAGTTGTTGCAGTTTTGTCAGGTTTTATTGGTGTCATAGTCTCAAAAAATTTTCTTGACATAGAATTCTACTTCAAAACAGCAACACAACATGTCTTCCACAAGACAGACACATTTTTTCCACTAATTACATGACATTGTACGGAGCCCCTTAAGGGACAGGAGTGACAAAAAAAAACAAACAAACTTTTGCGAGATCTCACAATACTTTGCGAGATCTCGCAATACTTTTGTGAGATCTCGCAAAGTATCGCGAG
>JAPMNP010667404.1:0-10281 GCA_029874935.1 Atherina boyeri | reverse complement strand
AGGAGGTGAGCTCCACCGTAAACGCCGGGGCTCCCTCAAAAACAACCTGAGCTGTTTTATTTGTTTAGATGAGGCAATATTTCACATTCTGGAGACACGAATGATGCAGGTGGACTCGCCCTTCACCCTTTTTGGCCTTAGTATAAGAGCAAGGGAAATGCATCTTTCTCAGTGAGATCAGTTAGTTCTCCGTAACTACACATCACGCCATCACGTATGATTGCTTTCCCTCGTTTTCACCTCATCATGACAGCGTATTTGTTTACCGTGTTGTCACTCTAAGTAAAAATCAAACCGCCTCTAGTGACTTGTAAGTGAAATTCTGAATCATACATTTTACAAATATTATTTATTAATAATACAATAAATTAGACGTCTTCTTATAAATTCTTATTTAGTAAGACGACCTGGGCCAGAGCCAACAGTACAACCTGCATTACAGTACCTAGGTTTACATGGACAGACAATTTCTAATGATTGAATTCAATCTGATCAGAGATTCCAGCTGACATGTTTATATGGGCGCTGAATACATGATGGTAAGATTTAATATATGTGCATTGCTTTCTAATTCAGAAGAAGATGATTTTATTTATTTTATTTTGAACCTTTTGACCATCGAGATGCTCAAAACTCTCAGTTTCCAACAAAACCGTCATATCCACCACAGTCCAGTTCTGTTTTGTTGCTGGAGCGTAAATTATGGTCACTGTTATGGATAATGAGTAAAGAGCTGAGGTAAACAGGGTTTTCACCAGTTAAGGTTTTATAAATAAACTGGTACTGATGGATCAGTCTACTGGAATGAAGTGATGGCAAGTTGATAAAAGAATATAGGTTGCAGTGAGGGTGTTGAAAGGAGAGCATGGTAGATGACATCTATAGATAATGTCACCATCATCAAAAATGGGAAGGATTGACATTTTAACCAGAAAGTGCTTTGCAGATATGATGAAAGATGATTTGTTAATTCTGGATTTAACTTAGCAAGATGTTGATGTGCACATCAAATGACAGGGAGCTGAAAAGCCATGTACCATGGTATTTGTAGGTGTTAAAGGTTGAATATGGAACAATTTAATAAAAAACTATATTTTTTGGAAAATAATTCCTCCACGGGGCATTTAGATGGGTGCAGAGTGAAAGTACAGCATTTCCTTGAAAAATTATATTTGAATTAAAATAAAATAAAACTTCAATTTTAATGAACACGACAACACCGTTATGTTTATGTCTGGCACAGCTTGGCTGGCACTGGGAAAAATGTTGCAGTCGGCAAGTCAAGTAGCTGATTCAGAGCCCCGGAGATATCGTTATCCGTCTCAGGAGAGGAGTGAGAAGAGAGGAGCAGAAACTAGAGTAAATTTAGGAGAAGCTAAACTAGATGGACCCACATAGAAAACTTCCACGGCATCAAAACACATGTGGAAACGGCTACTTTCCTCCTGGATCGGTAAGCTAACTCACTTGCTAAATTGGCTAACGTTAGCTGTCGGTTAAACTCCTCTACGATACATTCATCACTGGACACGGTGCCGGCTGGTCACTGGACGTATCGGCAGCAAACCTGACAACCCAGCGGCTGGAAATATCTTTGTATTGTTGTAACTACAAGACACACTAGATGTCACTATCATGTTCATGTACCATATCCAACCTTTAACAAACCAAATTCCTGAACCATCCAGAGAGGAGATTTTTAGGGGGCTGTTGAAATCTGTGGAAAATCTCTATTGGAAAGCCTATGTTTTGTTATATTTATGTTTAAGAGAAGATGGAGGTTTGTGAAAGCCAATTGCAAGCTGTTACAAATGTGCTATAAAGGAAGTCGGGGCAGTGTTCAGGGATGGCCTGGATGTGTACAAAATGGTATCGTCTGCATACAGATGAATGTGAGAGCTACCTGCAGCGTGAGCAATATCATTAATGTAAATTTGGAAAAGGGTTGGACCAAGTGTGGATCCCTGAGAAACACCCTTGGACAAGAGATCAGACAGAAAGCCCTCCACTCTAACAGATTGTACACATCCAGAGCAATATCTGTTAGAACACGCCAAGCATCTCTCTGAAAGTCCAATTTTTTCTAAAACATCCTGACTTGGGATTTAAATCACAATATGGAGATAGAAAGATGGACGGCTTGGCTGCTAGGTTTATAAAAAAACACGTCCAGGATGTCGGATAATGCTTTTTGAGATGGGAAAAAAAAATAGGACCTTCGGACTGTCTTCTCTCCTGTAGCATGAAAACACCTGCTGTGTGTGGGGGGAGGGGGGGGGGGGGTCACAGCGAGGCCACAGCCCTCCTGAGAGAGATCTAGGTCACTCATAAAGAACACTGCTAATACCTCCATTTTCCTGGCCTCACAATTACTGCACAGCTATGAATATTTGGCAGCAGAAAAGTGCTTATGCAGCACAAGCAGAGCAATAGCGCATTATCATCGGCTTGTAATGTAGCAATGTTTGATTTGAAGATTTGTGTGACGCTCTCCAACTGCTCCATGGTTATATCCTGCACTTACAGTAATGGCTGACACGCAGGAGAGTTTAAAGTGAGGAGGGAATTGGCAGGAGGTTTAGTCTCCTCCTTCTTCTCCTTCTATGTACACCACTCCTCTGCTCTTTCTCTCACCGTCTCCCCTCTCTCTCCATTTCGCATTTGATTTCATTTCATCTGCTCGCCCGCTGTGAGAAAAAGCCCAGAGATGGAGGCTGTGGAGAGATGAGAGTTTGTCTTGCTTTCCCTCATGCTCTTCCCTCCATCTCCTTCTCTCTGCATCCATACTCTCCCTCCACATCCACCCGTCTCTTCTCAGGGAGGACAGAGGGATGAGATTAGTGGGGTGTAAACAGAGAGTCTAATCCTCGGGGGCCGCTGGTGTAGTGTCGCCCACCGCTGTGTTCCCTGGCTTTAATGACAGACCCAGTCTGTTTGCTCTGGGTGCCACAGACGGGCCCGGGTGCCTTTGATTAGGGCACCCTGCAGAAACACAGATTGAGCGAGCAGATCAGCTCGCTGCAAATCTCTCCCCCCACCTCACCCCCCTCCTCTCCTGGCTCGACTCTGCTGCGCTCAGCTCCTCCACCCCACGACGACGCTTTGCTCTGCACATCTTCTTGACTTAAAGACTTAAAAAGAGTCAAGTGAGTGAAAATTCACTGAAACGTATGGATTCTGTGTCAATTCCCTGTAGAGAGTGGAGAGTGTGTATGTTTTAATGAGGCACGGGGAGTCTTCACTCCTTCTCTCTGTTTCTGCTCTTGTCTGGCGGTCTCCAGTCTATACTGGGAAGGTGGCGCTGTCCACAGCCAGATCTCTGGGACCTCGCTCTGTGTCGTGTTCAAACAAGCTGACTTGAAAGCAAGCGACTTGAGGAAGAGAAGCAGCCCCCAACTTTTCTCCAAATCCTTAGAGATGAGGGTAGCAGAGGGCTGCCAGGGAGCTCTGCTACATAAAAAAAAAAAAAGAAGAAAAAAAAAATTGAGCTCGTTATCTGGCTCAGTTCAAATAGTCTGAGGTTTGGTTGAATTTCATGAGTAATCATTCTCTTTTCAGATAACAAATTAAGGCAGTGGCATTAGGGCAGCACTCATTTCCAGATTTTTCACAGCCCGTGTCAGCGGCATGAAGACTTTCCAAAGGGTATTCTGGGGGACTGTGATAACACAGACGCACACACGCGAACACACAAGGGCATGCAGAAAACATGGACGAGCACATGCAAACATTTAGACCCCGACACGCGCTCTCATCTCTCATGGGTTTGTGTTTATGGGATTGAGACACCAACAGGGTGTCTCTTTCAGAGACGCTGCTGATGGCAGCATGTAGGCCACCGTTAAAAGGAGATGACTGTGTTATCTGGAAGTGGGAGGAGTTGCTTCGTTTTCCTTTTTTAAGGACACAGTATGAATTCTTTATTCTAATTATTGTCCACAAACTACCGAAGCTAAAACTGGCACCGAAATACCACAAACTTCCCCATCAAGAGGAAAGACTGAATTTGTTTGGGACTATTTTCAGCTGCATATTTGCAGCTCAAAGCCTGAAAGGAAGAAGAATCCTGGTGCTACAGAGTGGTTTGGACCACAGTGGAGCTGTAAGAATACTTTGGTTGTTTGGTCGACAGTAAAAACATGAATATTATCAGATTAGTAGAGTGGACATCTATGTAAAGGCTGTTTCCTGGTCTATGGATGGATGGTATATTTACAAATTGACAAATTCATTAGTCATTAATGAGTCATCCAATACACTGCCACTGACTGTGGAATAAATAAATATATTATTAAATGTATAATACATCCATATATTGTAATTACCAAGTTTGATCCATGATGCAGCTAGTTTTTTATATGAAGTCAAAGATTAAAAATATTAAATTTAATTAAAAAATAAAGGCATCACCGTGCATGCCCATAGAAGTCAAATACTTTATTTTTATCAAAATAAATTGATGTTTTGAAGCTTAAGATGTTGACAGTCAGTGTCAGAGATGCGTCAGATCAGAGGACATTAAACACTGCAGCATGGGCAGTAAATTCACTTTAAAATGAGAGGGGTGTGATGCTGTTCACCCAAAGATCAATAAAACACCTCTACTTTCATCTCTATTCAGATTATTACAAATACAAATAGAAAATATGTAGAAAACAGCAAGATTGTCGATACCAGCCTGTAGTTACAGTCCAGTAAAAATGTAAAATATGTGGAAAAGGTTTTCCTAAAACTGGATCTGAAAACATCTTGATTAATCAGGAAGTTTTAACCCAGATTCTTGATATTTTGATGTTTGTTTTTTTTCTGTCTTTAATTTATTTTAAGGACACAGTTTGAATTATTCTTTATTCTAATTATTGTCCACAAACCACTGCATCTAAAACTGGCTCCAAAATACCACAAATGTATCCCCCAAGAGGAAACACTGAATTTGTTTGGGACTATTTTCAGCTGCACATTTGAAGCTCAAAGCCTGAGAAGGAAGAAGACGCCTGGTGCTACAGAGTGGTTTAGTGTGTTACTGGGAGTGCATGGAACGCAGCGACGCTGTAAGACATGAATATTAGCAGATTTAAGATGTTGAAAGTCAGCATTGATGTAAATGTGTCTGATCAGAGAGGAGAAAGCAATGCACCATTGTCAGTAAATTCATGTAAAATTTTCACCTTAAAAAAAAGAAGGAAAAAACAATGGACACACTTCTACCTTAATCAATATTCAGATGAAGGAAACGGCAAAAAAATTTATATCAGAAACTTTTCAGTTTGCTTGTTTGGTCTGTTTCACTGATCAGTCACGTTCAGGCGGTCTTTAGATACAGTCCTGTAAAAATGCAAAAGACGTGGAAAAGGTTTTTAAACAACAGGATCTGAAAACCAGCTTTTTGTTTGTTTGTTTTTAAACAAAAAAATCTGGATTTATCTGGAGGATTTAGCCCAGATACTTGTCATGCTGATGTATTTTAAAGGATACAGTTTGAATTATTCTTTATTGTAATTATTGTCCAACGAATACAGACACCAAAATACCACAAACTTATCCCCCAGGAGGAAAGACTGAATTTGTTTGGGACTATTTTCAGCTGCACATTTGCAGTTCAAAGCCTGAAAGGAAGAAAAAGCCTGGTGCTACAGTTTGGACCACAGTGGAGCTGTAAGACTGCAAAAATATGAATATTAACAGATTTAAGATGTTGAAAGTCAGTGTTGGATGTGATGCTTTTCACCTAAAATTAAGAGAACAAAAAACCCAAATAAAAGCACCTCCATTTTATTATGAGTGAAAGAGGAGAACTGCCATGTGGGTTTATCCTCTCCAGCTCCAGCACTGATGTAACCATGACACCTGAGAGTGTGCTGAGCTTTGGGCTCTTACTGTGAGAACGGCCCCAAAATATGTTTAATAACCACAACTTTAGAGACTAAAGTTTTGTTTTTTTACTTGGAGGCTCTGAAACCAGCAGAAGCTCCATCCATCCATCCATCCATCCATCCATCGAGCTATAATTGTCCAATGAAAAAAAATAGAATAAAGTAAACCAGCTCTCACAGAAACTATGGTCTGTCAGCCTTCAGGAAAGTCAAATGCTTGTCTCTGCAGGGTCATTCCTGGCAGTAGTAATTGGGACATAGGGTCCAACCATTCTGTCTGTGGTGATGGGAGAACATCCCTCTGCTTGGGACTGATTTAGGTTCAACAGAGCAGCATGTAGTGAGCTTCATGTGTATGACAGTGGATGGGGCTCACCTCTTCATCAGGTAGATGAGCTCAGAGCCTCTTCTCACTTGCTCCCTGCTCTCTCAGGTGATTGAGAGGCTATATTTGCAGCTTCTTTAGAAAAAGAAAACAAACAGGAGGAGGACCGGAAGAGGAAAGTAATGAATTAAAGCTCAGGCATTATAATTCTTGTGAGTGAAGACTCTAAACCCCCCA
Source organism: Atherina boyeri (assembly GCA_029874935.1). Lineage (NCBI taxonomy): Eukaryota > Metazoa > Chordata > Actinopteri > Atheriniformes > Atherinidae > Atherina > Atherina boyeri. The sequence continues at coordinate 3,846 of JAPMNP010667404.1, read as the reverse complement.
CCCCAACTCCTATTTAATCGGATGTAATCTACCTGCTTGGCAGCACTCCAATCAGATAGTTTCAATTATGCTCTTGTAATGCCACTCTGCGAGGAGGGGGAAAGTGCTGAGCAGAGCACTTTGCAGGCGATTTGCAAATAACAGCAAGGGAGTCTTTTAGAGAAATGACTGAACAGGAAGCCAGAGAGTTGCTGGAGTTGACAGCTCTCTCACTCTTAGGCTTGCTGGCTTTGGCGGTGATGGTGTGTTTTGCATCCCGCCTCCTCCTTCCCTGTGACAGCAGCTGTCGGGACAGTAAAGTGCCACTGAAGGTGGCCTCCTATGGTAATACGGAGGTAATTATTTTCCACTGCTACAGCACCATTTCACAACCAGGCAGGCAGGTTGGAGCCTCGGGAGCAGCGCACGGAGGCAGGCGTCCCGGATCTCGGTGACACTCGAAGTTATTGAGTTAGTAGTATGCAGTCTGGGGTGCTTGGAGTCAGCAATTCAGCATTTGTGTTCTCCGTATGTGTATTTGCCCCTGATGTCAGCGGGGCTGCTGGCCTGTCTGAGCACAGAGTGAAAGTTAATCTGGATGTCTGCAAACACGCGACTGCGCCTGCCGTGATAAAAAGCCAGACAGACTGAGCTGGAGGACAGAGGTGCTCAGTAGTCTGGCAACATACGCTAAAGGTCGATAGTGTCATGTGTGACCGATGAAACAGATTGACCCGTGGGGCTCTGGTACCTTGTCACCCTCCACGGTCCCAGCATCTGTCTGCAACGTGTCACCCCTGGGGCCCAACATGGCCACTCAGGCTATTAACCTCCAGCACACGAGGACGAGGCAGGCTGAGGAGCCCCTTTCTGTCACAAATCCACTCCTCACCGGTCGCCCGGCCGGCTCCGAGGATTTTCCAGCTCCCGTGTCCTTTACCACTTGTTAACCTGTGATCGGAACGTCTTTGGGCCCAGGTGGGACTCTAGGGAAACTGGCTCCCACCTGGATGGCTGCAGGGGGAGACAAAGTGGGACCTTGAATCAAACAACTGTCACCGCTAACAATGTATGTCACCATCTCCGAATGGGCCATAAAAACCAAATAAATGACGGCCATTACAGTGGAGATTGTGATTATGATAATGAGAATAATAAAGGCGATCATCATTACGATCATGATGATAATGATAATACTGTGATGATGAATTATAATGAATAAATCCTTACCCCATTTCCTAAATGGTGGGAAATGTATCACTAAGAGAGGCCTGCAGCCATGCGACAGCCTCGGAGCAGGGCGAGGGTTATCAGTGTGTGAGAGTGTGTGCCATTTATACCGATTCTACTCTGGCAACAACCTCCTCTCTTTTCACGTCTCTATCAGTACAAGATTGTGTCTGTGTATGTGACTTCCCGGCTAGTGTATAGTGTGTGTGCCATGCTCGGAGAGCACTTCCCAGGAGACCTTGCAGTTTACATATCACATTCAAACAGCTTTTGTGCTCAATATCTGCCACTTCCACTCTCTCATTTCTCATTTCCCTCTACTCCTCTGGCTGCTTCTTTATTTAGTCCCCTTCCACAGCCATTGCCACTAAATCAGGGTTAATTTCTGTTGGTTTTATTCATTTGTTTGCTATTGTGAAATGGAGACAGTCCCTATCAGGGAAACCACAGCATTTTCTGCTTGTTCAAATGCCCAAAACAAACTTTATCTTTTCCTGATGAGTGACCTCTTGTGGTCGTAAAAGTAATTACTTCGCTCTATCAGAGAAAGTACAGAAGCTGCACCTCACAGAAAATCCAGTTGATGTTTATTTTCAGCTCCTCACCAAGTCGGCACGGGTCTCTCCTCAGTGTCTTCTGTTTTGGTTTCTGTGCATAATGAAATGTGCTTTTTGATCCTGGAACTCTGCTCAGTACATGTGCACCAGATACATCTGGGGGGGTCATGAGCTAATGAATGGACAAGGAAAGACAGAGACAGCAGAGGAAGTTCACATGTGAAGCTGGCTGAACACAGTTTCAGAGGTTAGAAACCTCTCTGTTATTAAAACTGTCAAATCAATACAACAGGATGGAAGTACAGAGTTATATAAAACAGAAAAACTCAAGTTGAGTTAGAAGTTTCTTCAAATTTGACTGAAGTAGTTGAATATGAACATTCCCTCTTTCTACTGCTGCAATTTAATTAGTGAGCAGTGGAGCTGTGAGAGGGCAGTTTTTCTACCTTAGAACAGAGTCGGGCTCTCGCTTTTTATACTGAGCTAATTGCTCCTTGGCTCCAGCTCCGAACTTAATGTTCATTTATTGATATTAGTGTTTGTAATTTACTTCTCTGAAATAATACAATCTCATCTCTCAGGTTCGGCTGCTAGAAGTAAAATCTTTAAACGCAGAGAGAGCAGGTCTTAACGCACGCTGTTAAAAACACAGAGGACTGGCGTTACAGCGGTATAAATAAACTGTGCGTTTGACCAACGAGCTTTTTGTCCACAGAAAACAGAACTGCCTCAAAAACAAGGTCCATCTAAACAGACAAGCCAGCAGCACGCTCAGTGAAATCCATCACTGGTGTCACGCGGTGAAACAAGAAGAATTTGTCATTGACATCAGACACGTCATTTATATAGAAATGTCAGCATCACATTCGCATAATGATGGAAACAACAACGCTGAGGGCTCCGGGCCCCGCACTCTGATGGCTGTGTGCAAACGTCACCAATAATGTGTCTTTAGTCTAGACATGTCAGGGCTCTGTGGGATCTATATCCACGCCTTTTTGTCAGCGCCTTCAATCTTCCCTGTTGCTCAAGAGCTAAGTGCAAGAGATTAATAAGTGGATTTGTAATGCACAACCTCAGGTTTGACACTATAAGTCATCGGCTGTTTATCGCTTCGGCTTTCTCGCCAGATTGAAAAATGGCAGACACTGAGTAAGTTAGTCAGCCAGCCCCCCCTCCCCCCCCCCCACCACCACCACCACCCCACCCTCTCATACTGCAGGACCAGGAGGTACAGTATACTGTAGCAGCTAATGAGCAGCGTGTGTCTTCTCTGTGTTTGTTTCCCTCTGGCAGACAGATGACGTGACGCAAACAGAGGGCTCTCAGCAGCTCCAGCTCCAGCACTCAGACTCTTCAGAGAAGCAGCAGCCCAAAAGGTTACATGTCTCCAACATTCCCTTCCGTTTCCGGGACCCTGACTTAAGGCAAATGTTTGGGGTGAGTACCTGGATGGAAAACGCTGCAGAAACTCGGTAACGACGCCCAACTGCACTTTTAAATGCAACAATGGCTTTAACAGAATATATTTAGTGGATAAAACTTCATTCTAATCTAATTGTTATTAATACTTAACTTGAATAAGTTATATGAATTTTGTTAGCGGTACAGTAAGTCATTTACTTTGACTAATAATAGTTTGAATTACCCAGGAATTTATTCTATTTATTCTTTTGGTTGATCAATGATTAAAATGACACAAAAAGGTAAAAAAAAAAGAAAAAAGAAAAAAAAGAGAAAAAATATCTTCAAAATATTGTTGTATTTCCAATCATCCAAACTAAAATTTAACAATGTTTCTTTTGTTTTAATTTGTTTTTCTTTGTTATGGTGGAATAAAAATAAGTTGCTTAAGAATGATAAACATAATCTGGTTTCCATATCAGCAATAATCCACCTCCCGCCACTGTCCCCGTGTCTAGACAACCTCTCCTAGACATAAAATACAGTTTACCTGTTAGATCGGGTTATTGCAGTGATGATTTTTGATCATGACTCATTTAACTCCGGCTGGTTCTGAAGGTAACTTTATTTTATTTAGACTCTGGGTCCATTTAATGGTGTCCACGTGAATGCTGCC
>JAPMNP010667401.1:0-11685 GCA_029874935.1 Atherina boyeri | reverse complement strand
CTATCGTTCTTTTTCATCATAAACACTCTGAAAATAAGGCTTTAAGTGTAAAATACCGAACTTGTCCTTTAAACTTTTACAACAGAATGAATGAAAAGTACAGACTTTCTGAAGTAAACTGCTCCATATGTTAATATACTTCAGATTAAAGTGAATTTAAACTGTTTTTTCAAAGCCTGGACTGCATGTTTAAAAAGAATAGAGAAATTTCTTCTTTTTTTTAAAAAAAATCGTTAAACAAAGAATTTTGATTCTTCTGTGAATCGATTTTTTTCCCCCACTCCTATTGGTAGCTGTTTGAATGTTTTCCATTTGAGGATAATCTCTCACTGTAGGATGATGGGCTCCAGATAGTTGAGAGGTGGCAGTTGCTTCTTTAAGATCTTTGCTGACTTTACTCCTTGCCGTTGTGTTAACAGACCTGAAGGCTGCAGAGCAGCAAACTCATAAAACATTTGATTTTATGAAGAAGTTCCCACTGATGATCATTTAATCAGTGCATTGATCAACAGCACATGGCTACTGACCATTTAATCCTATAAAAGCAGGAAGGGTGGACTTATATTCCCTTACATTGCAGTGAAAGAGGTGCTTTCCTTTTGTCTTGATTGTAAATATAAAATCCATTCTAGTATACAAGAAGTAACTTTGAAGTCCAAACTAGAGAACTTTGCCTACTTCCGCTAAAATTCTGACCATTACTGCCCCCTCCCGCTGCTTGTGTCAGTCACTCCTGCCCCTCCCACAAAATTTGCATCTTAATCCTCCCGCTCCTGCCTACCCAAATAAAGGCCAACTAAAATAAATTTATATGCACAGATTTATTAGAGCTCAGCTGTTTAATTAGTTGGCCAGCATTTAAAGTGACACACCACCATTTGGGCAAATATGCTCATTTTTCACCTCCACTCGAGTTAAACAATTGAGTTTTACCTTTCCCCTAACCCCATTTGTGGCTTTAGTTTAGCATGAATCGTTTAATCGTATTAGATCATTAGCAATTAGTATTAGGTGCTAACGGTCTAATCCGATTCAATGATTCATGCTAAACTAAAGCCAGAAATGGGGTCGCCCAAGGGGAGGTGGAAAATGAGCATATTTGCCCAAATGGTTGTGTGTCACTTTAACAGAAGAATAAATATATTCAACAATTATTTCTTAGTTTTCAATCACAATCTTCATGTAAACTGCGGTCAAAATCTCTGGGATGTCTATATGCTCGCAGTTTTTCTTTTTTTTTTATAAAAAGAAGCAAATCTATCGAAAAATAGACCAATATCACGTTAAATTAGAACAACAGCGAGAAAATACCTGATCTTCTTTCCTTCTCTATAGTTTCATATTCTCCAGCATTAATTTAGTTACCAACATCAGTTGCAATAACGACCAAATACAGGACCTGCTTTATTCTTAGCCAACCGATCCATCAAGATTTGCGGTAGTCCTAAAGCAGGGCTCTGGTCCAAACCCCGGCAAGACAGAGTGGAGCTGGAGAAGTAGAAAGACATGACATTTATTTCAGTTTTAGTTGGGTTTTTTTTCCTGATTGGTGCTTCTCTGCAACTGAAAGTGCTCAGCTGAAAGTCACAAAGAATCTGTCAAGTTCAAAAGGCACATTACAACGCACTTTCTGATGGTTGAGGCTGTGTGTCAGAGCACAACAACGAGAAAAGCCCTCAACACAAAATCGCATGCCAAAAGAGAGAAAAATGGCCCTCACACTTTGTTCGAGTGAATAAACCTTTTATAATAGCTGTCAGTGTAAGTGACTGCTTCACCATCTGTCCAGACAATCCAGATGACATTATGTGAGTAAAACAAATGAAAACGATGATGTGTGAGGTTGTGGTGACACATGGTAATGTGTTGACTGATTACTGGGTTGTATCTCTTCCCTGACAAGGCAGCGAAAAGCAGCAGCGACATCCCTCTTTACCACCAGCTCGTATCTTGAAGTTAATGTGCCGAAACATTTACTTCATCTTTGTTGTGATGCAGACTTCACTGTTGTTTACAACAGACTTTATTATTGCTGGTTAACACCTGACAAACTCATAGATGAGCGACCATAAATTAAATCAAGTTATTATTTATGTTTCTTGCCACTCTTTGTCTATTACGGAGTTGATTAAATAGATTAGGGTGCTTTAGTCATATTCATCAGCAATACGTCTGATGTTGGACTCTTGGATGACTTACCTGGTTTACTGACGTCGGCCATTTTTCATGCAGATGGATTCTGATGAAAGTCACTTCACAGAATTCTCATTATTTCCTTTCAGCAACCCATTAATTTCCTCAAAGTTAAAGTGAAAGGTTTTTTTTTTTGCCTTGAAAGGCACATTAGTGCTCCCGTCTCTCCTGTATTATGTGAAGAGAAATTCTAAACAAAAAAAAATCCCTGAGCTGTGGAAATAATAAAGGCTAAATAAATAAAAAGATTCTGTTTGACTCGACTCGTCTAGTGATAAGATTAAAACAAAGAACGCTCAGCTCACCTCTGAAGATCTGCTGCTAAGCTCAAATGCTTACAAGATTGTTTTGTTTGTCATTCATAACAAGGATGTGATCCATATGTAACAAGGATCCTCGGTCCTGGTCGCCGAGGGCAGGAGTCCTGCAGGTTTTAGAAGTTTCCCTGCTGCATCACACCTGACTCAAATCAATGGGTAATTAGCAGGCTGCAGAACTTGACGCACACGTCTGAGTCTGAATCAGGTGTGTTGCAGCAGGGAAACTTCTAAAACCTGCAGGACAACTGCCCTCGAGGACCAGGACAGAGGATCCCTGCTATAAAGTCCATGAAATTATATCTCATATGTGGAGGAATTTTGGTCCATGATTCTTCCCAGTGGGATTCAGTTAATTGAGGTTTGCAGCATTTGTTTGTGCAGCTTTCTGATGGTCTTAACACAGCATTTTAGTCAGGTTCAGGTTTGGACTTTAAAGTGACATACCACCATTTGGGCAAATATGCTCATTTTCCACCTCCCCTTGAGTTAAACAATTGAGTTTTACCTTTTCTCTGTTCGTCCAGCCGTTTTCTGAGTCTGGAGACCCCATTTGCGGCTTTAGTTTAGCATGAATCATTGAATCGGATTAGACCGTTAGCATCTAATGCTAACTGCTAATGGTCCAATTCAATGACTTATGCTAAACTAAAGCCACTGAATTGGATTAGACCGTTAGCAATTAGCATTAGGTGCTAATGGTCTAATCCATCAATTTTATTTTTTGGTACTGCTGTTTGGGATCAGTGGGCGGTTTATTTTGGCCCAGCAGATCAGTCTGGATGCCCTCACAGTCTTTTCTGCTGCAGACGATCCAGTTTTTCTGGAGCCAATCACAAACGAGTTTATCCGCCTTGCGCGCTATTGGTGGGTTCAAAACGATGACGTCAGATGACTATCCAATTGAGTAAAAAGTCATTTTAACTATGCCCGTTGATCACGCCTCTTGTGCAGTAGAAATTACAAGGCAAAAGCTAGGCTACTAATTTACCAATATCTTCTTATATATCTTCTTAAATGTGTTCTGAACTTAAGCTTTTTACAAAATCCCTCAGATTCATGAACGTTTTCATGCCAGTCTCTTGCGAGCTGAAAGGACATGCCTGCTGGCCCTACTTTGCATAAGGAAACACCTAGAAAATGTCAATAATAGGTCAAAATTAACGGACAGTGATCAGGCACAGGCAGTGGTGAAATAGACGAGGAAAATAAACATAATGGCAAAAAAAGGCATGAAAACAAAAAAAATACAAAAATATTTGTGTTAAAAACTGATTTTACTCATTTTAAAGTGATACATGTGGTTGTTGTAGTACTACTACTACTACTACTACTACTACTACTACTACTACAACTACTATTAATACTACTACTACTACTACTACTACTACTGTCATTTAGCAGATGCTTATTTTTCCCAAAACAACTCAGATCTGAGAGAACAACACAAGCAAGAAATCCAATTCGAAGGTCCAGCATGGGTAAGTGCTGGTCAGACCGCTGGGAGTCGGTTGGACACAGGTGCTGCCATGCAGTGCTAAATTTTTGTTTTTTTGTTTTTTTGTTCCCCACCATACAACAGTCCCTTTAATTCAAGAAAAACTAAGTGCAGCTTTCTCAGTGCTGAGACTAGCAAAGAGTCGGACTATTCTACTCATCCAGATGAGCAGAGATGTAAAGACATAGTAAATAATAATAATAATAATATGAATATATAATGTGTATATATATATATACATAAAAGATGATTAAAAAAAATATGATGTTATATATAATTGATTTAAATGGTATAAAAGCAGTTTTATGTTGAAACGGATCATTAATTACAGCAGAACTTTGACAGCAGCCTGCAGTCTGGTCCCACATCAGGACCAACATCCTTGTGTCGTGACTGAAGGGGAAGGAGATACACGGTGGGGTAAGTTTTCATCACAAAGCCTATTGGACACATTAACACCTGCTGTGGCATCATTTTAAGATGTGGTGTGCCGACTGAGCAAGTAGTGCACACTATATATGTCTGTATGTAATTATAGCTCTTTTTTTGCACATTCTCTAAGGATTGCATGTCTGACCTTGTGGTATGAGGTGGTCATATGGTCAACACGGTGACTGAATCACATAGCTATTGCTAAATAATTGACACTGAGCTTCCTTTTCCACATATTTCTGTAAATATGTTGAAATCAACATTTCCAGGAAGTGAATAAATGTAATGTTTTGTTTTTTCTTTTTTGTTGTTGTTGTTTGGAGTAGCTGTAACTCAGAAGGAAGAGTGATTATTAGTTGGAAGGATGGTTGTTCAATCCAGGGCTTTCGCAGTCCTCATGCTGAAGTTTCCTCGGGCAAGAAGCTGAAACCATGAATTCAGCTGTGTTAGTGTGTGTGGTAAAGCAAAGGCACCATATGAGCAATGAAAGTATTTGCTTCATAGCAAAATTGTCCAATTTTATAAGCATATCGACTGAAAACATTTTCTTTTTTCAGTATTCACAAAAAGGCCTTTCTTTATGTACCCAAGTAATCATATCATATTTCTGTAAACACCAACATATTTCATGCCTGTGGAATAAACAAACGAAAAACATCTAATTTAGTTTACTAAACATAAATCCCAGCTCATTTAAATTTTAACTATTTTGATCTAATTCAGTTTTAGTATATATTAATTAGTTTATTTTAGATTTCATTTGACCTGCAGCAGAACTTCAGACCCTTGCTGCAGGTTTTTAGTCATCCTCAATCAGAAACCCCAAAACAAACCAGAATTTGTGATTTTCCTAGAAACACCAGACACAGCGCGATAAGAGCTGAAGGGATCACCAGTAACTGATTCTGAGCAATTCCACCACTGGATACCGGGCCACCATCTCCCCCTACTGGAGAAACACCATTTGAACTGGAGAGAATAATCAAAGAATGTGCACTAGACCGAATAAAACTAATATATAATCTGTGCACTGTAGATTAGTTTATAGATTGCAATTTGCAGCAACCAAACTGCCCTGTGAAACGGATTGTAATTGCTGGGCTAAAAAAAGAAAAGAAATTAACAAAAAACTTCAATGCAGCAGTTTTAATGCAAAACAAACTGCTATACATCAGGCATACCAACTGCCTGCTTTACATGATTTACAGCACATGCATCTGTTGCCCCTCCAACACCGGCTACTTTTACCGGGTAGGAAAGCTGCTTCAGGGCTCCCAGACTTTCTCTGTTGGTTTCCTAGCAATGCAAAGTCATTAGTCTGCATACAGTATGTAAAAGGAGTGGTGAAAAACTTCCATGAGGAAACTAAGATATATGTGAGGGCAGAAACATTCTACATGTTTTACCAGGTTTTTTAAACCAACAAGAACATTCAGAGAAACTTTGTAACCCTGGGGAAAACCTGCCTCTGTTACACGTAAACATCAGCGCACACATCTTTAATCGTGCCTGAACATCCAGCTTCAGAGGCTCAGAGGTGAGTGTGTGTGGACATGCAGAGTCTTTTTGCACAGGGTTGCGGCCTCAGATCTCAGCAGGGGAAAAGGAAGTAGACATCCTGCCAGCCATCATCACACCCCCTCACCCTGCAGTGAGGTGATTACATTTAGCTGCAGCCTCTACCCCCTCACCATCTACAGTCCACATCTTGATAAGAAACAAAAATGACTCAAGCTGGCACCCTCAGAGGTTAGAGGGTGTTGCAGCCTGACGGGAACACCAATAATGGCCCTTTGACCAGCGGGCTGCGGGCGCCAGGAGTGGTGCAGACTCAAACATTTCATCATAGATGGAACTACAAAGTCCAAACTTTAAAGTGCTAAAAAAAAGAAAACTCCTGGTTAACACAAACTTTCCCCTCCTAATAAGTTCTTGTCATTTTTAAAGGGACATTGTGTAAGAATTACTACCATCTAATGTTGAATTTGTTTATCAAATAAAAACTAATAATGCACTCTTGCACGTCACCATTACAAACACATACTGCAACAACGGTAGCCACCGTGTATCAAAAAGCGTCGACAACACTGATTAAATCATCTCATCCCTTACTGCAGGGAGTCGATTACTTTTATCTTGATAGATTATTGGCCATGTATGCTCAAAACAACAATAACAACAACAAAACAAGTTCCCTATGGTGTTGTTGACTCTGTCCAACAGAGATGAATTGTGGCTTCAACAAGTCGTCTCCATGCTGTGTGTTTGTTCTGCTCAGCCACTTGTAGTTTCAAGATGGCCGACTTTCATGGCGCTTCCCTACTGGCTGACCCGTCCTATGTAGAAACAAATCTAAAATTCTTCTCTTAGGAGAATGTGTCAGATTATTGGTGAGATCATAATACACCAATGATTTTTTTTCTTTCTTTTTTTTGTATAATACACCAATGATAAGACATTTAGAAATGCAGACATCGATTTTGGCTAGAAAACAACAGAGAATGTTACATAATGTCCCTTTAAATCTTTCCCTTTTTTCCAGTAAATTGTGAAGCTATGAAAACAGAAAAAGTAAACTTCTACAGGGAATCTCAGAGTGGAAAGGCCAAGGACAGGAACCACTGTTGGATGGTTGGGACTTGCGAGGCCTCAGGTATCACTGCAGGAGAAACTCTCAGAGTTAAGTGACGTGATGAGTCTCTGAAAAGATTTTAAATAATTGCAGCAGCAAAGAAATGGATTATGGCGGATGCAACATTTTTATTGGAAACTCTGAAAAAGTTGAGGATTGTTTATCTTCTTGATGATTGAAAGGCTTCAAGCACTAGTGGGGTTTCCATCTACCTATTCTTATTCAAATTTTCACAAATAGCAAAAATAAACATGAATGTCAACGCTAGAAATTCAAAAAAAAGATTTACGCTTGGATGGGGGGATTATTCTGCGTATCGATAAAAGTAAAGTTTGACTTTTTGCTATGGAAACAGGTTTTTGCTAATAAACGATGACTGGACCGGATACCAGCCGTAACTATTGGCTTTATCAAAAAGGAAAGTTTGAAGCCTAAACCCGAAACCCAAACTTGGAGATGTGAAATTAACTATTTAACTTTTAACTGCAACTTAGAAAGTTGAACTTTTCTAAATGGGGATTTCCATTTCAAAGCCACAAACAGTATTTAAGATTAATTTCATACATGTATGTGGCTCATACATGAATTTCAGAAATCAAAGACATGTTCTTGCACCGTTATTATAAAGATATATTACCTAAACACAGCAGCTTGACGTTTATTATAAATCCAGCTAGGATTAAAGTTAGGAGTAGATGATGACCAGCAGAGGACAGTGTCATCCCATGTGGAATAAGGTTCAACAGCATGAGCATCTCAAGTAGATATTACAGGATGGAATGGTTTATGGGCTCCATTCATATACAAACTGCATCTCCTGGTGTGTCATTTTGGGAAGAGTCCCATATGAAAGGACTTTAGAAATAAACATCCCATGTATCTACAGTTTTATCCCAATAATACATCATCCTATTCGTCTCTACATCCGGACCAGGAGAATAACAGATGGTACAAGGTACTGCTGACTGTTCCTACTAAGCAGAACTTATAAAAGACAGCAGGTATTTTGCCATCTCACACTGATATTGAAATAGTTCACATTTGCCTGAGGCCTTTCGGATCCAGTCCATCTTTGTATCCGTGATCTCCTCTCCACAAGCTGAACCCCCTCAGGCAACACAACAACAGCGTGAATACACAGTACGCCCAACTTGATTTTCCTGTCTGGCAAACGAAAATCCTTCAAAGCCTGCAAAGAAAACAAAGAATAATCTTAAAGGCCAAACAGCAGAATGTCTGGTTTCTTTCTGTAGATTGTGGTTGTTTTCCCTCAGTAAAATGATAAATAATCAAGTAAATCAACAAAAAACTTATAATTTGGGGTTTCACTCACAAATCTGGGGCAAACTGGTGAGTACACTTGTTATAGTTTTAATGAACTTTTCATTTCTTTAATTAAAACTTCGCACAAGAAGAAAGGACATTTGTATTTGGCTGATTATTTCTCTTATTTAATTTACACCAATCACTGGAAAAAATCCCCGTCCTACATCATTGTAAAGATGACTAATCAGGCTTTCCAATTATGTTTAACACTGCACCAGCTGGTGTAATTAAAGGGGAGAAATAATCAACCAAACACAAATTCCCTTACTTTTTGTGCTACGTTTACAGAATGCAACCCACAAAAAGTCTTAAAGAAGCCATATGTAAGATTCTGGCCGAAACTGGTACTGCAATCATGTGAAGCCGTAGCCTATGTAAGAAATTGCTAAAAATGGCCAAATTAGGTCAACAAAAACATACACAGAAGTTCTGGATACTTTTTAACCCTCCACCTCCCCCCGATTGGGAGATTTCATCAAATAATAACATATTTTAGGGGCTGAAAATCCGCTTTTGAAATGAGAATATCCTGGCTAAATTACGATTATCAGTGATTTAAGTATTTTAAATGAACACCATTTTTTCATGTCTTGTAACAAATCAGCACCATTGAATGATAACTTAAAAAAAAGATGATAGCTACATAATTCTTACATATGGCTCCTTTAATAATGATTTCAAAATATACAGAATGAGGACCACCTCAGTCCTCTTTGAGTTACTTGTTCATCTTCTGCTGATGCAACACTGCAGCTTAAGAGCAATGTCCAAGCCATAACCCTCCTGTTTCTTGAACCTTCTTCGTCAAATTGTTTTTATGTTGCTTTTGTATCTTTTTAGATTTGAATTTAAGTATTTTGTTGTCTGCCGTTTGTGCACTCTTTAAATAGGTTGATGTTCTCTGACTTGGCTGCTTTTATATTGTACCTCTGGCATTCTTGCACATCTCACTGCTCTTTAGCAGCCTTGATCTCTTGCAAGTCTCTCCCTGAGCCAAGTTGGCTAATGCCAAGACCTTTCACTTAGAAGGAAAAGACAAAAAGGCACAGAAGTGCAAACAGAGGGAAGCAGCAGAGAGCAATGGTTAGAGTATGTGCAGGGTTTCTGGAGTGCCCCTGATCCTGTGTCCCACCATCCCACCACTGTGTCGGGTGAAGACAGAAAGAGAGAGAGAGAGAGGAAGGGGAGAGTACTAGAAAGAATAACGGTCAGTGTGGGGATTGTCCTGGAAAAGTGAGGAGCTATTTCCGTGCATGTGAGGAATTGTTTTTAAGTGATGGTGCCAGTCCTTTTTTTTGTACCTAGAAGAGATAATAACTCACAGGCCACCAGGATGAGCCGGACCACTTTCTTTGAGGTAAGTCAAAGCTTTGTGTTGCTCTCAGCTGGTTTTCTGAGATTTTAACTGACACCTACAGATAGAAAAGTAGATTTTTTTATTATTTTTTTATCACAAGCATCAGTTTAGATGAATATTTGAACATATGAGGTTTAGTAAACTTAATGCAATCCTTAATACGGTTGAATTACTAATTTGTTTTTCCTCTGTGCTTTCAAATGTCAGGCAAGTTTATAAAGTTAGAGTTGCTATGCCGGATAAGCTCAAAGCTGCAGCCTTTCTCGTGATTTTTCTCTTGACTTCAGCCTCTTCTCACAGGCTCTGATGAGCACTAATGAAGACGTAGCCGAGTAATTTGCTGTAAGTGCAGCGGGCCTATGAGCTGTAGCTAATTACAGCTTGCTCTGGGATGTGTGCCATGCCCTTAATAGCTGTTACAGCAAAAGTGTAAAGCAAATTAGCCCGTTCTCATGAGAAACTTGCACTTTTTATGACTTTCAATATATGTTTACAATAAAGAACATGAAAAACCTAACTTATTTTGAAGATAAGATTTTTTCTTCAGATAGAGCACGCTAACAGCTAACTTCATATTGTCTCAATATTAAGCTAAGCTAATCAAACCAACTTATTTACAATCACTAAACCTGAATGACTAGATGTGAAAGTGGTAATTAATTCTTCACGTTACTCACTTTGATTTAAAGGAATCAGCACAATTCCCAAAGTGATGTATTTTTCTTAACCTACACCCCTACTTCAAAATTAGCACCACGCTTAACATTTCAAGACTGCAACAGATTTCTTGGGGCTTTGTTTAAAATTAGATATTAAACAAGTAAAATGTGACATTAAAGTCAAAGAATCTTTAAATTAAGAAAAACTAACTCATTAAACATTTTTTGCAACTCAAAGTGCTTCCTGGAAACCGTGTAGCTTTTTAGCACCATTAGCTCAATCCTTGCTAACGGGTACCTTGAGTGGTTCTCAGTTTTTTGTTTCAGAAATGCACCCCTAAGTACCCCCAAAGCCACTCAAAGTTTACCTTCACATTGGAGATTTCAATGTTTGATTCGGAGTTTCTGCCGAGATCTGAATTTTTTTTGTTTTTTTATTTGTTTGTTTGAATCAGAATCCAGTGTGTTTGACCCTGAAGTGACAGATAAAGATGTGACGTCACATGCAGTACGTTGTGTTTACAAGAATAAATATGGATAGTATTAATAATAATAATAAAGCATCAGTTTTTTACAGAACTTTTCAAGCCAACTTTTAAAGATGCTTTACATTACTGAATGCACAATTCGTTCACAATCTGAATGTCTTCAGTGCATATTCTGTTACTATGCAAACAGCAGATGGTGTGGCTCCTCTTCATCTTCATTCTCTTTTTCTTGACTGTGCACTCAGCAAATCTTTAGGTATCCATTAGTGGGTTATTACACTGTCCAGTAAAGGAACCAATTTAGCTGGGACAGCTCTGCTGAGCAGCACAGTATGGAGTGCTTTCAGGGCAAATTGTGGGCCGACCCAGCACCCTCCTTGCATATGCCGTACATCACCACTGACATGGTCTAATTAAGATGGAAAAAATGTGCAAGAGAGCAACACAACTCCTCTTATTCTCACGGAATCGAGCCTCCTTACTCTCCATAAGTAAACAAGAAGTTGAAACATGTGGCCTTTAGTGAAGCAGTAAACTGAATTGACATGTAAACATGCTGTTTATCAGTATCAATTATATTCTCTATTGGTTGGCTATTATGAAACCTTGATTAGCAAAGTACATAAACATGACCTATTGTGTGATGCGTGGCTCTTCTTTTCCTCTTCAGGTGGTGATCCTTGATGCCAAGACAAGGAAGAAGCTTTGCTTTTTAGATAAGGTATACTTACAGAATTTTACATGAAGCCCTGAAGGGTTGAACAGTGTTGAGCTGCACTACAT
>JAPMNP010667366.1:0-12820 GCA_029874935.1 Atherina boyeri | reverse complement strand
TAATGTTAATATGAGGATTCAACCAGTGTGGGACCCCTTTAACAAGAGTGACTGTTCACAAGTTTCAGGTGAGCTGCTATGCTCCACTGGAGGGGGGAGAGGGTGGGAGTAAATGGACTTTCCCCTCTTTCACCAACGAAAGGTATACAGTAGAGCTCAAAATGCCCTCAAGGCAAAGAGTAAAAGGTCATTTGTGGTCCGTACTCATGCCTTTGTTGGTTTTGTGGACACATGCAGTTTGACTTTTGCTCCGAATCTTAAGTACTCACAAAAAATCAATTTGTAAGGTTAGTGTTATTAAGCAGCAATATCTCTTCTGTTTTATCATCTCACTAAATAAAAAGCCATTTTGCAAAATTCTTCAAACTGCTGCAATGCTGTCATCAAAAGGTCACATGGGGCAGATGTGAACTTCCACTGACTTGTCTCTGCTTGTCAAACAGTCCTCGCTACCAATCAGCCCATTTCCAGTGAATAATGGCCACTACTTTTGGAGGTGAATCCAGCAGCAGCCCAGGTGACAGATGGGATCTGTGCCTGCAGACAGCTGCCAGGTGTGAGACACATTTACAACAATAGCCTGGCAGGGACAGGCTAATTCTAACAGACGGATACGGCCATTTTTTGACAGAGGAAGTCCCCAAGCTCAGAGACATATGCTAATACTAGTTCCAATTACAGCTGAATCAACTGCAGAAGACAGCATGTGTTTGCTTCTTCCTATCTTGCTGGGGGAACACCCGAGATCTGAGAGCAGAGACTTCAGAGCATCGAGGCTGAGCTCTCTTCATTATACCAAACAGACCTAGTGCCTGCCTTGATATGGAAAGTGTGTATGAATGCATGTCAGTTCATGTGAGTTTGCACATGTGTGACAGAGAATGGTGTGAAAAGAATGGTGGGAGCTAAATCAGATCTCCAAGTAACAGACACTTTGCTCTTGCTGATGCAGCTGGTGACGCATGCGACATACAGTACAGTAGTAAATGTGTAGTTGAAGAATGGCTGAGTAGATAAGCTGGATCTGTATGGATACTTCTGCCTAATGAAATGTGTGGTGAGGGGTTCACAAAAGACAGACGGAAAGGATTACTAGATTGCAAAGCAGACAATTGGTGGGGGAGGGTCTTATTTCTAAGCTACTGATCCCTCACATATTCCTCAGTCCGGATCAAGAGGAAGAAGTACATGTCTTAATGAGGACATGACATCATATTGTTAGACCTAAATAAGTTGTTGGCTGTATTTTGTACTGTACACAGTTGGACTCCCTGATATGTTGCTTTTACACTTAGAAAGCACTGTGTAATTCAGTGATGCACTGCTGTGTTGGAAAATGTGGAAAGTACCAATACCCAGATCCAGCAGGCTTACAAATTAGTATAACCTTTATTTAACCAGGAGAAGCCCATTGAGATTAAGAATCTACAGTATTTTGCAATGGAAATCTGGCCTGGACAAATGAAGCCCTTTTGGCATTTCTGGTGTTAAATCATTTCAGTGATTGCACCATATGGATGGAAGAGTGTCCTCCCATTCCCGGCCCCAACAACTCAGAGTTGTTAAGTCCCTTGGGTTGAGCCAATCCTGCAAAGTGGGTCTTTTATAGCTCAGTGAACCCCAACCAGTCTGTTCCCTAACAACACCATGGCCAGGATTAGTTATTGGGTGTGTCAGGGAAAAGAAGCATTGGCTTGGGGAGGGATGAGCATTCCTGCTAATAGCTTGGTTAGTGGGACTAAGATGGTCTGGACCCATGTTGAGTTTGAGGGGTGTACTAAGGACAACATTTTGTTACATTAAAGTCAACTCAACAACATTGAGATTTCAAAAAGGTAAAGAGCCCAGTTGTAAGTATTTAGGGAGAGGAAAAAAATAACATCTAATTTCCTTTACAAATCTGACAACCGCCAGAGAGCCATCCTCACTTCTGCATCAGATAAGAGGTTTTTTGTTCTTCTGTGAATACACCGCCATTACAGCATACAATGAGAGAGGCTGTACACCACATGATAAGACCTGACCACTTAGCATGAGGATAAATTTTGCCCTGTTTAAGGAAGACAAAAATAAAGCTAGGAAGAGAGACAGGGAAAGAGACAAAGTGTTTGACTGGCTGAGTGCCTAAGTCTGCAGTGAAGTATAGAAAAGGGGGGGTATAAGTAAATGGGAAAAAACAAACAAAAAGAAAAACAACTTACTGGCGAGGGCCTTCTCGTAGTTCTTCCCCATGGCAACAAAGTTCCGTAAGCAGGGATTGAACTGCTCCATAATGGTCTGAAAGAGTAAAAATAAGACTGTAAGTAGATGGATGCTTCACTTACCGTTGGAACAAGGTCAAGAGCACAGAGGACTTTACACCGTCTCCATTCATTCTCCTGATCTTTCTGTCAAACAAAAACCTTCTCAAGGCCCAGAAATTTAATTCAGACAAAACAAATGGAAAAAAATCCTATGTCTGCAACTCTTTGAAGTTGTGGTGAATGTCTTGATCTTAGCGTCTCGTGAAAGTATTCACTCGCTTTGGCATTCTTTTCATTTTGTTCTCTTACAACCTCAAATTAATCTAAATTAAAAAAATATATATATTCTGCACCTCAAGGTGGTGACCCCTTCTGCAAGCCTTTGTAACAAGGTACACTTGATGACAACATAATATGTCTCGTTGAGTGCGTGCCTCAGTTGGTTAGTCCCACTTTGATGAAAAACAAATTTCTAGGGTGTTTATTGTGGTTTAGCTCATCAGTGTATCTTTATATCATGCATATGATTAAAAATATACAGTGAGAAGAATCTTTTTGAAATCAAAGAAACAGCAGATATTTTAGTTATTGATGGAGAAGTGCGTCCTCTCCCTGTAGACATACATGTAAAGCCTTCCAAACAGAGCCAGTTTAAAATGCTGAGAATGCAGGAAGTCACAATAGTTTCTTCCACTTCTCTACTGCCGCTCCTCTCTTTCTCTCTCTCTCTCTCCTCTGCTCCTCCAGGGCTTCTCCCAATTAGCTGGTCCCCAGTCAGATAGTCAGGAATAACACAGGGACAGAAAGACAACTACAACACTGCAGCAGCAGTCCCAACACATACCATCAATACTGCGGGAGAGCACTTAATAATCTACTTCTCGCCTGAATCCACACTATGGGAAAATAATATGCAATGTGCCACCACTGACAACGTGAAACAGCCACACCAGCTCATCCTCATTTCTCAGTCATACTTCAGCACTTTTGCATTTCCCTGCTTCTTTTCGTCTGTCTTTTGTTTTTAATGAGGGCCAAGAGTTTGATAAGGCCACATATCTGTATGTGTTTTTGCTGTACTGTCAAGAGCTGCAGTTGATGGAGAGCAACGTACAGTAATACACCAACAGAAAAAAAAAACGAGTCAGACAAACAATTAACCAACATCAGTTTTCATTAACAATAACCTACTAACAACCATCTTACTGTGCTTCCTAATAGCTGTGGTCCACTTAAAAAAACATGTATTGACAAAGCAGGACTGATTGAATTTGATTACAAAAAGGAAACTATGACAAAAACTGCATTAAATCACTTTTATACTGTAGTTGCTTGAATGACCAATCTACAGGAGAATGTGCAGATAATGAAATTAGTTCAATTAAACCAATGACAAATTATTTCCTCTATCAATGGCCATCATTGTGATCCTTTTGCATGAACAATTATTAGCAATTAGAATAATCATCAATATTAGATAAGCAGCAAAATATGATAGTAACAACACTAAAAAATTAACAGAAGTATGACAACTAATTCATTTAAAGAACAATTATTATTAATCGACTGAAAAATAGGTAGGGGTAGCTTTAAAGCATGCCACAATTTTTTCTGTAACAATCTGACAACACCATACTGTATGCAGAATCAGTGTTCTATGATTAATTAAATATTTAGTCCATAAAAATGAGAAATCAAGTTAACAGCTAATGGTAATTTCATTGTGATTAGTTCAATCAGCAGCACTGACCACAACTACAGTATAAGAAGTTTCTTATACAATGATACATTGCAACAACTGCTGAGGTATTGGCAAATGATTGCCCTCCTATCTTGAAAAATGACTTTCACATGATTGCTTAAAAGCTGCAGAATGATTAATATCAAACTATTATTTATTGAAATGTTTGACACGCGCTACATCTGCAAAGCCTTCAATTCTGGCACTGATCTTGCCTGGCTAAAATCAGAGGCCAGGCCACATTAAGTTTCTCCTGCTTTGTTAACTGGGTCAAGATGCCATGCAGAAATGGACTCACAGCAAGTCCACTGTGCAGTGGCTCAGCAGTTCTCAAGGAGCATAGAGCTCAAAAACATGACCGTTCCGGAAATGTTCAAATGGAAAAAGAGCAGATAGTACAGACTCTTACTGTAAGTACATAGATGTCTGTTTTTGACAGAAAGCAATGTGGCAGCTTGTTATTTTACATATACTTATTCCAAAGCCATAATGAAGCAGCAGCAGAACAAGCATCATAAAGTCTTATAACAGCAATGCATTATTCAACAGCTCCCTTCATTCACCTTCTGGGTCTCTATTCCTCATAATAAAAAGGATAGGAGCATAATTGGGGGAGAATCCCAGCTCAATTACACATATTGTTGCACTACAGGTTTCCCACTCCGTGTGCTTCTGGGAAGATAAAAGATATTCCAAAAGAACCTTGCAGAGGAAATGTTTATTCCTAAAGATTCTTCATTCTGCTCCATTTTGATGTAAAAAAAAGGATCTCATTGATAGGAGTAAGGCCACTCGAGCATATGTATTAAGACACAATTTTTCCTCTGTGTATGCACTCATGCACACACCTACATTATTACAAGGGTTTCTAATAAAGAGTGGTGGTGTTTCAAAGTGGTGGGAGGATTACATAAAAAAGCAAGTCCCAGTGCGGCATCATTGCAGCAAACTCTCCCACTGAAAAGGCCAAAAGGTAGCCGACACAAGCCCAGCCGCCTTTCTTGCACATACTGCGTGCTAACTCTCTGACCACGAAATAAACAAACAGAAAAATCCACCATGCAAATCTATAGCTACAATTACAAGATTCCACACAGATCAAACGATTATATAAGAGACAACAATTGCAGTGCATTTCACATGGCCTGCAGTAGAAAAAGACAGTAAGGGTAGTCTCTATCTTCATATCCTGTCATTGTTGCTAAATTAGTCATCCCAGTTCTCTTGTACTACATTGTTACCCTAATTGTGGCAGCTAATTGGGAAATGGGGCCAGGAGACACTAAAGGTTGTGTGACTGGGTGGGTGGGAGGAATAGGAAGTGAGAACGAGTTATGAAATAATGCACTGTATATCCACTCCCTTTCAAATGCAGTGTGTCATCCTTCAATGAAAGAATTAATAGAATAAAAAAGTCATGGCTTGAAAGTAATTTCCTTTACACCCATGACTTTTGTCACATCATATACAAGGACTGAATTGATTCATTACTAAAACTCGGGTCTAAAATCATAGAAGACAATTAAAGGGGGGGCAGAGAAATGTAGCCTGCAAAATGAGTCAAATTTGAATGACAGCCATTTATGCTGTGAGTTAAGACAAGAAGAATAGAAAAGAACTCTGGGGTGTGAGCATAAAGGGTGCAGATAAGGGGAAATATTAAGAGGAATAGAATCATTTCTCCCAACGTCCAAATCAATTTCCCCTCAGTGAAAGTAGCAATCGAAATAAGGTCATTGTATCTGAAGTGAAGCAGACAGCCAATTCAAATGTAGAACATTCATCCATCTCCACTCATTCTGTTCACCAAGTCTCAAAAACACACATAATTACACCTACACACAAACATAATAATGACATGCAAAGGGGGCAATTTGAAAGTAACACCAGCTGATTACAACCAGGGGGAATCACGCACATAAACAAGCCAGGATGCGATCATCTGTTCCTTCACGCCCTCCCCTCACTCCCCCTTCTACACAGCAACCCGCCTCAGGCCTGAAAATGCCTCAGATCAGATGAACACAGAGGCTCCCAAACACTGTATTTGTGAGGTATCATGACAAGCACACAAAGGCAGCCAAGGCTAATGATATAATCAGAAAGGAATGTAAAGAAAGTGACTTATGGCAAATCTGTAACCAGACTCTTTTTTTCCCACTGATAAGTAGTGCGAGTTTAGAATGTGTCTCAATCAAAAGGTGGAACCACTGAGAGCTACACAATTTTTTGTTTGGAGGCAAATAGCGAAGCTGAGGTTTCACCTCTCTAGCTGACCTCAGTGAATGCTAAGAAGCACTATATCAAGACCAGACATGTCAGGATCAAGGTGCATCACCACCTCAGCCAGACAGTTTCTTAGAGAAAACTTTAACATGCAAAATAAAACATTGCAGTATATTTTGTCAGTTTAATCCAAAATGTCTTTCAATTATGTTAAGTTTCAATATTCAATGGAAAAAATATGAAAATAAGAGAAGCAAAGCCTCTGTATTACCAGAGATAATCAACATTGCAAATAAGGATATTAGGCCAAAATCTCAGACTGAAAAAAATCTAATAGCCCAAGATGCCTGCACAGGATATGAACTAACTGCTGCATGACTATGTGATTGGATTAACAGAGGGTTTGGAGTTATGCCGTTTCCCAGCAGCCTGGATATCAGGGTTCATACAGATAAGTTTTTGGTAAAGGTTAACAAAAACCTGACAGGCCAGATGGTCCGTTTCACAGAAGCATCTATAAGACCTATATAGAGAGACTGTGTGGAAAAGGGCAAGCACTTTCAAAAATACTTTCCAGGTTGTAAGATGTCGTATATGTTTATCAATGTCAAAAGCAAAAAAGAAAATCACATGAACCGAAAGGAACAACACAGAACTTGTCAGTGAATAAAAGCTGCTATTTTCCATTGTTTATTGTGGTTAGACCTCCCTCTAACTACTAGTATAGAACAGTGAATGCCTTGAACTTTTGAGTGCTAGCTAAAGATAGGTTTGAGCTTGCAAAAGGGATTTTCTTCTGGACATGATCTCACAAATTTCTGGAGAATCCAGCTGCTTTACAAGATAAGGTCAACACTACAACATCCAAACATCACTCTCCATCTGTTGCATGATTGTTGTCATTGTGAAGTTTTTAAGAGCATGATGAAAATATCAAAGTTTGGTTTTGCTTACAGAGGAAAAAGTCTGTGATGAAACAAAAATGGACATATGGAACAAAAAAAACCAAACAAAAAAATAGATTTTAATTGAGCAGTTCATTGTGAGATATTAAATGTATTACTGCAAATAGTTTCCTGTTGGCTGTCAGCGTCCTGCAAAAGCAGACAAAATGAGGTTGTACTGCTGAATGTGGAGTACATCTGGGCATTTTGCCAGAGGCCACCAAATTTTACAGTTGTTTATCTGTGCCGTCCTTGGTTCTTCTCCCAAGTGTTCAATTTAGTGCTAAGGCAGGTCCCAGCTGATCGCAAATCGCTTCCTCTTGCTGTCACAACTGATAATGCCAAACTTGTTTCCATGTTGGAAAGTTAGCATCCATTTTGAAAAAGTTGCATTCCAAATAATATTGAATCTCACAAGAAGAAAGCTAATCAAATTTCCCCATTTAAAAAAAAGGTTAAAAAAAATAGATAAGTCCCTGTTTTGAGTTTTTCCATTTCCTCCAAACAGATGGTTAAAATGTACTTGAGTCTTAAGATTTATAGATTTACAGCCATTTTCTGCAGCACACTGGCATTTTCATCAATTATCAATTCTCAGTAAGATGCAATGTGGAGCACAAGAATTCTAAGGAATCATTTCACAGCTACTTAACAACTCAAGGGAGCACAACCACATTCACAAGTTAACAAAAAACTTTGTAAAGTACTCACATCCATACTGATTAACACACACAGCATACCATTTCCCTTCCTGCAAACCTAAAGCCTTACTGATACTGGAGTAGGTGCAGCATGTGCTGTGAGTGGAAGCCAGAGCGGATATCAGTCCAACAATACAACATGAATATTTGTTCCTTTTCCCAATTCTGTCAAAAAGGCACAACGTTTTCAGCCTCATAAGCAGAGAGAAGACATCCATCCCAGCAAGCGCCTGTGTTGTTGCGGAGGTGTGCAGAGTTTATTCCTGACATGACTAATATATAGCACAAAGACAAACAGATGAGGACTGACAAAAATATTTCTTCCTATACAGTAACTTCAAAACTCGTTAGGCAATTCTTTATTGATGCAGCAAGTACTGTTTCAGCACTTGCTCTGATGCTCCAGAGAATGATGTTGCAATGCAATTCCAATACAATTTTAAACTTAACATTCTTTGCCTTAAGAACTTGGTTTAGTTTTCCAGGGGAATGCTTTAGTCTCCTTGATTTAAGAACATAACAGACTGGGGTTTAGCAACGAGAGCTGGAAATGTGACCTCTGGCAATCTCTACATCGAGTCGAGCAGGCATAATAAAAGCAGAGGTTATTACAGTCACTACCAGTGTTTTACTAGCAGGGGTCCTTATGCATAGTTATTGAAACATTATGTAAGAAATTACCCACCAGCACAATCTTCACAAATACAATGATTGTAAGATTGGCAGCTACAGTATTAGATTTTTTTTCCATACAGTGCAAATGTGTTCTTCTCCACCGTCTAGTAAATACTTTACTATTTCAAAATGAACATAACCAGTACAAAGACACCCTCTCAGAGTCCAAAAAAGACTCAGGTTGTATAACAAGAACTCTTGCATCCTTCTGCAACTTCATCGTCTCAACCCTATAAATCCTTTAAACATCCCAAACATTTGTCCACTTACACACTTCATGCTCTTTTGCTTATCTCCCATGTAAACAAGCTTCTAAAGCCTTAGGATTCTGTAGACAGGACATAGGAGATTGTGCCTTTGTGCTCCTCTCAAAGGAAATTAATTTCCTTATAACCCAGAGGGTGAAAATCAGCTGTGCATACTTTATCAGAACTTTTTCAAGATCTTCCACACATCAGCAGCCATACACTCCATGAATACAAAATGGTGTATAGTGTTGAAAGACTCACTACTGTAAATGCCATTGATACATAATCTGAAATGTTACTTTTGCCACTGTGGAAAAACTTCAGAAGATACAACTTTGGCTGATTCAATTGCAACTTGACAAGCCATCAAACATTATAACTCTGTTTGGGCCCATAATTGTTTCATAGGGGCCTTGGGTTGAGGAGGAAAAAAAAGATAGTTACCTCCAAACAGCCTTTTTTTGGCCTTTCTCCAATTCCTGCTGCCTCTGCACAACAAATAATTTGCTCTCAAGAGACCTCCCATTTACTCTGTTTGTTTGCTTTGCTGTCATCCACTGTCAGTGTGACCCCTTCATACACCTAAGCATATCTCAAATAACCCAATACAGAAGCTGGTAACCACAGCAACCAAGACCCAGACTTGTTAAGTAGCTTTATTTAATTTTTTTTACAGAAAAAGAAGTTATTTTTGTGAAGCATTCTGGCACATGGGGGAAGTTCCTCTTAAATATATATTTAAGGGAATTTAAAACTTAAATAATTTTACTATAATTGATTCAAATACAGAATAAGAAAAAGAGAAGTTAGGCATTTTATGTAGCTTAGTCTTACTTCACTGCTAAGATGCAGAAGATAAACAAATTGCATTTCGTTTGGCGGTCTTAAGAGCTTCCAAAAAGGCTTGTATGAATAATGGATGTACTGTGTGAGGTCCCAGTGCTGACCGCCTTCTTGTACCATTTAGATTTCTCCACATTCAAAAGCAGACAGAAAATTATGTTTACACTGCTTAAACATAAAGCCAGAGCATTAGAATGTCTTGATTAAGCATCCCACAGGGCCAATCTTTTTAACTAAGTGCTCCGTCCATTTGAATGCAACATGGAGACGGCATTGTTTTTCATTTGCTGCCGTTTCATCTTTCATAGTGAAACACCTCAGAAAGCTTGTGAGACATGGATGTTGAATTTGCATTTTGCATTAGGATAGGAGTTAAAATAATCCAAAAATGCAACATGCCACAGAAGTGAGGCAGCAGCATTAGTCATTTTAGGCTCCCAACTGCAAAATTTTGATGTGTGAGAAGGTTCTCACCAAAAGAGATAAAAACAAATTGAACCATGTGGCTATGCATGCAGTAATGCCTCCTTTCTGCGCAGTGGCATGGCTTGTCTGTGGTTGCCTATTCAGCTAGCCCAGTGGGTGTAGCGTGGCCAATGCTTCTCAAAGTAGTGGCATCTGTCACAGACACATTTGGTAACAGAAGCCACAAGCATTTAAACTATTGTCCATGACCCATAAATGTAAGGTCACTGTCCACTGCCACAGCACTTACACCGATTTTCTGTCTCTGTGCCTCCTTCAATCTATGTAATTACAGCGTCACCCTCCACAGTAATTAGGGACTTCAACAAGGATGTGGATTGTCTCCATCTATTTTCCCCTTTCTTCCACCCCCACATAAAAGCTTCAAAATGTTTTGGGTTTTTTTCTATAAAGCAACTCTGATGTGTGCTGTTCTGGTGTCTTTTCAGACAACAGCCATCTTAACAAGGTGACTTCACATCAAATGTCTGTGTCAGTGATGGTTATGAAGTTTCTTTGCAGTCAATAAACAGTAGCCTTGGATTTTTGCACTCAGCATTGCTAGTTGCTGTCCTTGAAAAACCAATGCTGAGTAAAAGAAAAGAGAGCATGTCTCTAAACCATCCGCCCCCAGACGTGCAGAGAAGGTGGGTGTGTGGAGCAATAGTCCTCTCTCTGCATCGCAGTCAAAGGCACAGAGAACAAATCCGCTCTTCCACAAGCAATGAACATTATGATGTCTCCTGCAGTGCATAATGCAATCATTTCAAGGCCCTGAGCGCTAGCAGGCATGAACTTGTTGAAACACTATATTCTGGAGGCAGATATTTAGGAGCTCAAGTCATTTTACACTCCTTTAAAATCCCATATTATAAAATAAGTGGCACATGATGTGATACCCTTCCAGAAATCTAAAAGTTAAATCAAGTACAGTAATAGATAACTATAAAAAATGTCTTGATTCAAAACACAGGATCAAACAGCACTCCCCCTCTGGGGCTTTTATGAAGCATTTGAAAATCTTCTTGTAACCTCTCTGAAATAAAACACATGCATATTTGCAAATGATGGCATCTGCCCTCTTCATCTAGTTTTCTCCCTCTCACTTGCCTTCCTTAGCTCCTTCACCAACTGCAAATGTTTGAGCACGATGATATGACAGAAACGCATAAGAATAATGGCACGTTGTTGCTAAGAGACCACCTGTTCAGATATCCCACATGAGATTGTGCTACAACTGCAGTTCTCTTATCAACAGAGTATCACTCAGACAAGTGTAGTGAATATCACGACAATATTGCAACTGAGAAAAAAACTATTATATAACAAGATGTCTTTTAATCAGACAAACTGCATATTAGATCGAGGCTTCATCAAACAGGGTGCTGCTGCAGTTTTAGTCTCCATCGGGACCACATAAAGATCTTAAACCTTTAAAGACAGACTGGTAAATCACATTTGATCCGGTTAACGTCAAACAACTGTTTTGTCTTTAACAGTAATTTAAGAAAATGGTATCCACTGTTTTCCAGGTTGTGTTGACGTTCAGGGAGTGGTGTTGCATGGGAAAATGAATATTGTCCTGAGGGCTTGTGGAGATGAGACACTCCCTTCTGTTCCTTTACCTGCAAGGGTGTGTTTAAAAGGTGCATCACTCAGAGCACAGAATATGTATAACTTCCTGTGACAAAGACTGAGTAAGTACAAGCAAAAGTTGCGTTACACTACAGGGTGTGTTCAGCCATATTGCTTCCATGTAACCTTTCGCCTCGACTAGTCTAAAGGTTTGACTGAATTAACACATAGCCTTATTCTTTTTCAGCTTCAACCATTAATCTGTCTGTTCACTTTAAGCAAGCCAGGTCAGTGCTCAGACTACATCCATCCACACGCTAAGAGGCTTGACCCAAAGCACCATCCTCCACAGACTTGGCCAGCTGGTGGAGATGACAGTGGTGCAGACACACACCAACACAGAGTGTCAGTCTTAAGTATCTGTCTCGCCCTGTCAGCATGGGAATAACTGGATGCCAATCGCCATGTCTGGAGCTGCCCGTCTATGTGAACGAGGAAAATCGAAGTGAGTCACAAAGGATCACGCAAAGATTGCTGGGTTTACAGGGCGCACTCCCCTGATGATTAAGATCATCCAAAACAAAAAAAAAAAAAACTAAGGGAGTGTCTGTGGCCTTTACCAAAGGAACAACGCTTGCAGTGAGATCCAGAATCCCCAGTCGCGCCCTCCCTGTCTACAGTTCCAGCCCTGTTAAACACACACACTCAACAAGGCTGACATGAGTCACAGCAGCACGGTTACCCCCCTCATTTCCCTCATGGTTACTCAGTATCTTCCCAGCTGCTCAGCCACCGTATGTTTTCAAATCTCCTCTTCCTCGAGAGACATTTGCTTGCATAGAAAGCAGCCAAAAATTTACAGGAGGTATTCAGACGCGTTTGGGGGCAGAAATATAGTGGCCAAACCGAGCTGTAGAAGTTGGTCTACTTTTAAAAAAACTGGCTGCTGCACAAAACTGACTCATAGAGCTGCATAAAAATGATATGCAAATAATTAATGGAGCCAAAAAAGGCACAAATCTACACTGTAAAGATAACTTAAAAACCCAAACTTTAAAAAGGTGCCATATGTAAGAATGTTGAATCATCTTTATTTTAAGTTATCATTAAATGGTGCTGATATGTTACAAGACATTAAAAAAATGATGTTCATTTCAAA
>JAPMNP010667359.1:0-10795 GCA_029874935.1 Atherina boyeri | reverse complement strand
CTCTCTCTCCCTCCTCTTTCCTCTGCAATAACAGTGCTGACCTAGTTTCTGCCTGTTCAGGGCTGCCTGTGGAATTTTACAGCGGCCTGCCCTCCTAGCTGCTTTGCTGCTTGAAAACGAAGGCAGAAAAGCATGACTGAGGATTTTTCTTCCTGTCGCATCATTACGGCCTCATACCGTCTCCACTCTTCTCCCCCACTATATGTTAACCTAAACAAGTGGGCACATTTCAAATGATAGCAGCAAACCTTTATACATGCATTTGCAGCTTTCTCATAGGAAATTACATCAGTACTGCATCCACCGACGTAGCGGTTGAAGTCAAATGGAAATGAGAATAGTCTGTTGCTCATCTTTTGCAGCTTTAGTTGAGATTTTACCGGATGTAGAGGGCAGAAAAATACCCCTTCTCTGTGCACATGCATGCACTCTTCCTTCTTTCTCCTCTTTCCTTTCCAGCACTTTCGCAAATAAACGGTTACGATCATGCCTCTCACATTTTAGTCTATGCCAGGAATGGCTAACAAGGCTCTTGGTCAAACAGCAAGAAAGGCGGACTATTTTCATGTCTGTTAGGACCACAGATGTAAGTCAGTGCTCTATTCTGAGGGAATCTTGATTAAATCTAACCGTCTTCCAATTAGCCATAGGGAATGTTGTGTCACAGCCGAGAGAGATGGATCTCTGGAATGCGTTTCTGAAAGCTTGGCTTTGGCACGCTGAAATCTAAACCAGCACTGCCGCAGATTCATTCCTTCCCCCTGCCCTCTCCCTCCTCTCACTCACCATTCCTGGGTGAGCAGTCGGAGTTCGGCATGGCTGGTGCATTGAGTTTGCTTTGTCATTTTCCAAAAGTGTTCTATCAGGGTCAAGATTGTTTTGCGTGTGCAAACAATTTGGATGTAATGTTAGTCTTTAACTTCAACTTATGTTGTTGCAAATGTACAGATTGTTCATTAATCCTAATTATAGTTTCTCTCTGGGTTTTTCTTTTAGATTTCGGGGGCTGGTCATGGTGTCCAGTGAGAAGGTGTGGGACCCCCACCATGCGGGCCTTATTCAGCCACATCTGAGAGAGCAACCCCTGGCTCCCGGCCTAACTCCCCTCTGTGACCCCTCATATATTGCAGCTAAGGACACTGCACTCCAAAGTAGGCGGCTGTCACCTTTGTCTTCCCCACAGTTGCCGTCAGTGGCTCTTGACGCCTTTCATCGAGTTCAAGCCTCCTCACGCTCACGTTCACCTGTTAGTTTGTGCAGCTTGAGTGGGACTGAAACACTACACGAACCAGTCCCCTGTCTTGGTCTGGCCTTTCAGTCTGAGGAAGAGGAAGAGGAAGCCGAGAGATTGGACATGAAGGGAAAAAAGCTTGGAGGCCGTGGAGAGGCCACGATGGAGGACAAGCTGGAGGGAATGGGTGATGGACCTAAAAATGCAAAAATCACCCTGAGCTTCCCACTTAGCGCGGCCCCCCTCCCAACATCTCTGACCTCACCAAACCACTGTCATAGCTCTTCCTCGTCCTCCCCTTCCCCCCACCGGCGGCGACCATCATCCAAGAACTCGGACAAGGGGTCGCTGTGGAAACTTGATGCTACCATGGATGTAAAGCACAGACCTTTTAAGCCCCCAAGACACGACAGCTCTCCGTCCTCCTCACCTTCTTCCTCCTCGTCTCCAATGACTGCTCCTGCTTTTGTCAGAAAGGATGTAAAATCCTTGCCTCCTCTTAAGTGCTCCAAACTAAGTTCAGAGACTCAGATTCACAGGTCACCCCAGAGATCTTCCAGCGGGCCTTTAGGGGGCTCTTTTGGTGGGGATGGATGGGATGAGAGGCAGAGGGTGGCCAACGGTACAGCCTCACCCTCTCAGACTGCCCAGATCCTCTTCAGTCTGGGCACGTCCACCTATCAGAGAGGCGGGGATGCAGAGAGGAGAGAGAAACTTTCAGGAAGGCCAGCTGGAAAAGCAGGAAGCCCCCATGGACCAAGTCTTCATCCACCCACCCTCCATCTCCCTCCCCCTTTACCTCTTCCTCCTCCCCCACCTTCTGAAGGCCTCACAGCACCTCCCCACTCGTCCTCCTACTCTCCAACTGACAGCCTGAAGCCAGAGCTGATATGCGGGGTGTGCCATCGGCTTTTCAGCTCAGCCTCCTCCCTCACAGTCCACATGCGGCTGCACCGTGGCAGCCGCGCCCTCAGTTGCCGTTGCTGTGGCAAAATCTTCATCCACAGCAAGAGACTGCAGTCCCACGAGGCCTCCTGCAGGGTGCCAGGCCTGTCCTCCAGCAGCTTGCGCCCTCCTTCTCTCGCTGTGCTGCCAAAGGAGGAGCCACTGGAGGAGGGCGAGGTGAGAGTGGAGGGGGGGGTGATTGTGGGAGAAACAGACATCAGTAAGGCGCGGCCTGGGAAGAAAGCGCGAAGCCTCCTGGCACGTATCCAAGGTGATGATGCAGCAGGCACAGAGCTGCTGGCGGGTGATGAGCACCATTTTGTGAAGGTGGTGGACGGCAATGTCATTTACTTCTGCTCTGTGTGCGAGCGCTCCTATATGACTTTATCCAGCCTGAAGCGTCACTCTAACGTGCACTCATGGCGGCGCAAATATCCGTGTCATTATTGCGACAAAGTCTTTGCCCTGGCTGAGTATCGCACAAAGCATGAGGTGTGGCACACTGGAGAGCGGCGATACCAGTGCATCTTCTGCTGGGATGCTTTCGCCACCTACTACAATCTGAAGACACACCAAAAGACCATCCACGGGATTAATCCCAGCCTCATCTCAAGTGAAAAGACAGCTAACGGGGGTTATAAGCAGAAAGCTAATGCTCTCAAGCTCTACCGCCTTCTTCCCATGCGCTCCCAGAAGAGACCCTACAAGACCTACAGTGACAGCTTACATAATGGCCTTCTGCTGCCAGCAGCTGAAACACCTTCCCTCTCCCTGCCTGGTCTGGGCTGCGCTCTGGGCTCAGGGGACCTACAAGGCTTCATCGCAGGGGCCCACCCTCAAAGTGTGAAGCCCGATCCAGATGCCTTCCCCGACAGTTTCCCTGTTTCCGTCGCTACTGACCACAGTGACCTATCCACACTAACACCCCTCCCCCAGAACGATATGCCCCAAGTTAGAAAACACGAGAGTGAGGCCCTTGAGTCAGAGAAGGGGCGAAGTAGTGGCAGCTTCAAAACGTCTACTAGCAGCAAAACCAAAACTGTCAAGACAGGTCGAGGCACAGAAATGAGCATGCCCTCTGTAATAACATACGGTCACACAAAACCCTCCGTTATAGTCCACGGGACAGCCATGTCCTCCTCAGTCATTGTGCACAGCAACCAGGTTACTTCTGGAAGTGAGAAAAGCCCAGTGAACAGCCCGTCCCCTGAAACAGGCGGCAGTCAGACGTCACACAAGGGCAGTCCTCGACCAATCAAAAAACAAAGGGATAGTACAGATAATCATAGAAAGAGGTCAAGAGACAGTTCAGATGCCACAGAGGAGGACTCTAGAGGCAGACAAGACACTGAGACAGGCAGATTATTTCACAAATCACGCAAGTCCCACAGCAGGAGTAATGTCTCAATCCAAAAGCAGCTGTCAGCATCTGCGGGGTCACAGGTCAAAGAGGCAGGACCACTGTGCCAGATTACTGTACGCATTGGTGAGGAGGCCATCGTCAAGCGCAGCATCTCTGAGACAGACCTCAGGAGAGACAAGAGCCATTCTCCGCCAAAAACCAAACGGAGTGAATCATCATCTCTGCGGGAAGCCAAGGATCTACGCCAAACTCCTTCCCACCATCATCACCATAAACATCGCCTCCAGAACAGGGCCAGCCTGGAAGCAGAGGAAGATGAGGAAGTAGGAGACTGTGAAGAGGAGGAGGGGGGGGAGGAGGATGAGGAAGAGGAGGAGGANATGGGGGCAGGAAAAAGAGCTCCAAATCTCCTGACCAGGTGAGGGAGTACTACTTCCGTAAGCAGGTGCGGGAGCAGGATAGTGACAATGACATGGAAGATAATTTATGGCGACCATACTACTCCTACAAGCCGAAGAGAAAGGCGCAAGCACATCTACAGAGGGTGAAGAGCTGGCAAAGGAAACTTAAGTACAAGCGCTCCATCCGCCTGAAGAGGAGGGCAGACAGACTAAAGACCCTTCTGAATAAACAGACAGAGAAATCACAAGATGAAGATGAGGACAGGACAACTGAGAAAGCTGAGAAACTCTCCAAAAATAACAAAGTCAAGGAAGAAGAAAAAAAGAAAGACAATCTCTCTGCCCCTTTAAAAGACAAAAATAAAGGTGCAGACGAACAGGTTAAAGAGGCCCGTCACGAGGTTTCACCCCCTCCTGCGCACTCTCCAAAGCCTCCTCTGTCTACCTCAGTGGCTCCTACGGGAATAAAGAGGCGGCCTTGGACTAATGGGAATGCAGCAGAGTGCGGTACATGTGGCCGCTGGTTCTCAAGCCCCAGGAAACGAGACAAGCACGAGCTGAGCCATCTGCTAGAGTTTGTATGCCTCTTCTGTCGAGCCACTTTTCCCTCAAGGGACAAATTGGAAGACCACCAGAGAGCCCAGCATCCCAAACCTACTGAGACTCCCTCTGTGCCTCTTAAAGGTGGCGAACAAGTAGTTGTCGGAATCAAATCTGTGCCTGAGATTGCAAAATATGATGAGGATAAAGGAGGACACGTAGGCATAGGAAGGAGTCATTCTAGTCCGAGTCGTCTGAGCAGAAGAGCATTATCACGACACACCTGCACGCGGTGCCACAAGGTGTGCAAGACATCTTCTGCACTAACTCGCCATATCCGACGCCACGAGTTAAGCAGTTCTCCGGAGAGAGAAAAGGAAGATAATGAGTCAGAGCCAAAAGAATCACAGACGTTTTTTAACACTTGTAGCACAGAAACAGAGCCTGAAAAAGGACAGACCCCCAGTGCTCTCTCCGTTTCAGTTATCAGCTACTCTGCGCCAGAGCCGCCCAGTGCCGGGGACTGTTTGGCACCACAGCAGCATGAAAACCATCTAAGTGAACTCACAGATGAGCGCCTGAAATTAGATTCCAGTGAAAAACCTGAACCAACAGAACTCACACTTCCAGACCCAGAGAGAGAGTCCAGACCACAAATTGCAGACCCTCCATTAGAAAGCCCAGTTAACCTTACACCCACCAAACCTGAAGTCATGCCTGCCACTCCCTCCACCCTCCAGAGTGTTCTGGTCATGAATGGACCCGACTGTCTGGACTATCGCACCCCCAGCAAAAGGATCCTAGACAGCCAGGTCCACAGAATACACAGCCCTTTGCACTTGGTGACATCCTCCAACACCTCTCCAAATGTGCCCATGACATCACAGACCAGAATAACCAGTGCTGCTCCTCCTGTTTCCATGACAACAACTCCTATCTCCGACGGGGGATTCATGAGACGGGATGGGGTCATTATGGAGAGAGAGAGGCAGAATGGGAGCGGTACATTTTTACATGCAGAGTACGGGGAATCTCCTGTAGTCCAAGACCTCAGAGTCCAGTGCCTGTCCAGGAGTCCCTCTCCCACCGAAGCACAAGACCTGACCATGTCCTCCATATTAGCTCGAGAAAGAGCGATAGAGAGGCAAAGAGAGGCAGAGAGGGCGCTGGAGAGACGGAGAGAACAGGAGAGAAAGAAGGAAATTGAGAAGGAAAGAGAGAAAGAAATAGAGAGGGCCCAGCAAATAAGCAGGCTCGTTCATCCCCCACAGGACCAGATTGCACTTTTGGTGCCTAAAGAGGAGCCCTTGAGCCCCGTCCCATCACCCCAACATATCCCCACTCAAACCACAATGAATGGACCCTCTTCACACAGGCACACTCCCAAGTCCCCCTGCCGGTCCCCCTCAACTATTGGACTGTTAGCTCAAGCCAGCCTGCAGGTTCACTCCAGTTCACAGGGACTGGACAGGCTCCCCCTGCCCACTGGAGCAGCTGGTACCGGCGACCGCCCCTCTGCACACGCTCTGCTTCTCCCCCGAGCCCCCCAGCCACCTGAGCCGGACCACCAGGACACTGTTTCTTCCAGAGAAACCCAGCAAAGAGACACCACACCAGTTGGTTACCCCACCCAGGATTATCCACTACCCCTTATTGTTCCGGACAGCTACCGCTCTGGTAAAAAGCAGGAGGAAAACCTGCTCATGTCCCCATATCCACCGGGAGCTCTTCCTTTCGGCCCACTGGGAAAAGTGATAGTACCTAACAGCGGCGACCTGGCCAAGCTGCCATTCTACCCAGACCCTTACCAGCTGCTCTACGGGCCCCAGCTCCTAGCCTACCCCTACAACTTGGCAGCACTTCCTGTGGCTCTAAATATGATGGGACCTGGGGGAGACAAGGTGGAGCCTCTGCCAATCCTCCCTGCCATCTTCAACTACGCCGCCACTGCTGGGCCTTACATGGGTGCAGCCCCTCACCCCTTTGTGAGTAATCCCAGCCTCTACGGCAGCGGCAGCGGCAAAAAGCAACGAGACAGCAGCAGCAAACAGTAGGACTCAGATGCACTATTAGGATTATAGTTCAAAGGGGGGACAGCCTCGTCTGTTTTGGCTAAGAGTGGAAGGGGTTCGTGCTCACTGGCTCAATCAGTACACTTGCACAGTATCCCTGCCTCTCTTTTATTATTCAAGAGATCAGAGCTAGGCATTACAGGAGTAGGTGTGAAGGAAGGAGAAGGAGCAAAGAGATGGGGAGGAGAAGCCAATATTGTACTACTCCATCTTTACTCCAGCTCTTCTTCCTCCATGTCTCTCCTGTCTTCCTGTAGTGTGTTGTAGTTCTGCAGCTTGGTTAATCTTCCTCTCTGACTCATTATATTATCTATGATATAAGAATAAGAACTGCTAACAGGGTGTGTTGTGTGAAAAATTAGTTCAATCTACTTCCCTTTATAGTCACCACATAACGAGGATAAAGGCTCTTCAGGGAAGGCTTGTGTGGGCTTGAGGTGAGATGAGGCAGAGGATTCCTATCTAACACAGTTGGAGCTGAAGCATTAAGCAACTCAAACTTTGTGTATTTTTATATGAGTGAGTGAGAAGCCAGGTGAATCCTGTTGTTATACTGTCCATGAAAGTTCTATATGAGCATCTTCATGCACATGTATGTTGGTATTTGTGCATGCAGCATAGGACCTAAGCAGGCATTGCTGCGTGTGCTTGAAGGTGTGTGTCTGTTTGCGAGTGATTGAGAATTTGTATGGATGTCTATATTTGTATGGATGTCTATATCATTCCGTGTGAGATGTGCTCAGCATTCCCACTTAAGTTGGGATCGCTACTGTAGGTCAGTGTGTAGAAGTGCATTTAGAAGTGATTCCTCGTATCCAAATCATTAAGAAGTCAAAGCTATGGCTGGACATGAGTGTATGACAATGACAGATCATCTGCGCTTCTTTAAGTCGAGACAAACCTGGTGACTTCGTGGCCAGATGGCACTGTAGGATCTGTATAGCATTCACCATAGTTTATACTTTATGTGCACAAATAGAAATGTAGTGGTCACTTAAAAGAGACACATGTAGCTGCTTTGAAAATGTAGCTGGCCACTGGGTAAGACGTAAAAGCTGGTAGACCATTGCACTTCCATTTTTTCATCTCATTTCCTTCATGTTCGGAAAAAAAAAGGAAAGGAATAAAAACCAGTCAGCCTTCATCTTGTGTAGCTTTTTCTCTTTGCAAGAGGAAAAGGCCCCAATCTCCTAAGCCAGGAAAAAGAAAGCGACAGCAAAGATGGAAAAAGAAAAATGGATTCAGGGTATTGAGTTATTTCCGGATAGAAAGAGAAATATATGGGCACAAAACTGTTGGACTGAATCAAAAGGCTCCACAGAAACTATGCTGGGGGGCAAAACAAGACTAAAAAGAAAAAAAAAATACAACTGAGGGGCGATTGGGAAAAAGTCTGATCTATTTCCCTTTCCTGCTCTGTGTCATTTACAAAGAGGTAGGAAAAAGCTGAGCTTAGCAGCCGAAGTGGTGGGCCGAAACTCTCCAGATGCCCTCCTGGGTCCTTTTTTTTTTTTTGTTAAATGTAATGTTATCTCTATATGTTTTTGTTAAACTATGTTGTTGTTTGTTGTTTAGCCCTCTTACCAGATGGAAGTGGCTTCAGTGAAAAGGGGGAGTAAACTTAAAAATATGAATGTAAATTTAGTCATGAGGTTAATGAAGTACAGCTGCATTAATGGTAGAGTTGGTTTCAGTTCTTTTTTTGTTGTTTTTTGACTCAAATAACCCGTTTAAGAACCGTATAACGTCTGGTATGCATATAAACAGTAGTCCTAGGAACATGTCAGTAAACTTGGGTTCTGTATCCACAAAGCATGAGCAACACTTGCTTCCTAACGGTTTATATTCTCAGCAAATCTGGCATTGTGCGCACAGCTTTTTCTTTATTTCCTTTTATATTTTCTGGCCTTTTGATCTTCCATATCTCAGTCAAGATTTTTGTTGTTCATCACAGACCAGAGTTTGGAGAAAAAGACAAAAAGTAGAAAAAAAGAAAAAAAAAAAAAAACACCCCACAAAATTATCAGCCACATTTCCGTCTCACATTTAGGAGCCGCTTAACTGTCCCACTCCACTGAACACACTCTGGCTCGCTGCACCTCCTCTGAATGAACTACATGTGTTTCAGTGTGTGTGTGTGATGGTACCGGGGCACCTTTTTCGGGTTCTAGCAAGAGTGTTAAAAAAAACGTGTGACCGACTGCAGGGGGCATAAGCATCCCCCTCGGGTGTGGTTACAAGCCTTTTGCGTGTTTTGGTACGTGTGTGAGAGCGAGTGACTGCGAGAATAAGAAAAACCAAAATAAATCTGCCTGAGCAGCATATCCCCTGGCAGTACTGTATATGGGCCACCTGTTTGAATTTTGTTTATTTTGGGACGCTTTTCTGTGGGTTAGTTTCAATGTAAAAAAGCCTTGCTGTCTCCAGTACACTATCTCAAGCCATTCCTGTAGATGGACATGCTTGTGTTTTTTTGGACCATTTCTTATGCCATAGTTTGCCATCAGTGGTTATCATACAGACCAAAAGCATGCAAATCAACGTATTGTAGTGACTGGACTGGGATCTGGTGGTAATATACAACTATTTACTGTATGTTTAAGTTCAAATGAATGTGCCTCTGCTTTGATATTTAAATAATTATCTATAGTAAGATGTGGATCTGCCAGATTTCAACTGTTAAGGTGCCTTGTTATGGCATAAGAAATTTGAACAGCAAATGAGAGTTTTCTTAAGAAATAACGGTATGACTTGGAGATAGATTTCATGGCTTTGTTTGCTATGAAGCTGTTCATAGACGTAGGAGTGTGGCTAAACTGTTTTGGTATCGTGTACATGTCTAGGATAATACTGTGCCATATAGAGCCCACAGAATATGTTATTGTTATTTTTAAAAGATGTTTTAATGTTGCCTGATGACTTTGTCTTTAGATTTGATACAAAGGCTTGTAGCCACAGCTCTCCCAAAGTCTGTAGTCTCCTTTTCCAACATCCTTCCTGTCTTTCCCTCCCCTTGTTTCTGTCTCCCTTTCTTTCTCTTTGCTGCAATCAAGCAAAATAAAGTATTAACCTGATGACCCAATGAAATAAGCTCTATTCTGGTCTTTTATTTTTTTGTTTTTTTTGTTGTTTTTTTAATGATTTAGTTAAGCTAAACTTTGTAATGTTAACCATGTTTCACTTAGGGTGTTCAGTTCTGAAATGTGTATTTAACATTCAGTGAGCTGGAAAATGCTAAACAAACTAGGATGTGTTGTACTTCTTTTAAGCATGAGTCTACCAGTGTGTGTTGTATTACAGCCCTGTCTACACAAAACAGATGCAATGCATTTGAAAACGATTGAAATCCTTTATTTAGAGACGATAGGAAAAAAACATACCACATTTTGAAACTAAGTAGTGTTCTTGTTTACCCCTGTGGTGTAACACATCTTCTATTAACACAAAAAAAGCATTTGAGAACAGAGGATTTTGGTTTCATGATTTGACTATAACATGTTTTTCCAATTTTGATTTAGATATGTAAGCTCATCAGCAGCTTGGGGATCTCAAACTCCACTCCTCAAGGGCAACAGTCCTGCAGGTTTTAAATGCTTCCCTGCTTTAACACACCTCACTAGAATTCATAGGTTAATCTACAGAACTTGACAACAAGCATTTAATCTGAATCAGGTGTGTTGGAGCAGGTAAGCACCTACAACCTGCAGAACTGTGGACCTTGACAGGAGATTGTTGATTTGAATTTTCCTCATAATGCACCATATAGTTTCAGTGGGTTCAGGTCTGGATTGTTGTCCAGTTTCTTTTTTATGGATGTTGCAATACAAACAAAATGTTAGGCATTGTATTGCTAAATAAGCATGAACTTTTTTTGAAAAAGTTGTGTGGATTGCTTCAGAAGCGGTGTTTATCGGTCTTTAACTTCCTGCTTTGTCATTCAGTTGAGAAAATCTTTCAATGACTTAATGAATCTTGGTCAAAATTTGTGGAAGTAGATCTGCCTGAGTCATCTCTACCACTTGTTTTAGGTGTGTAATGCCAAAAAGTAAGTGTGTGTTATACCATTACTGTTTCAATTTTTGATCATTTAACAATTATTTCCATGTTATTAAAGGAGCCATATGTAAGATTCTGGCCGAAACTGGTACTGCAATCATGTGAAGAAGAAGCCTATGTAAGAAATTGCTAAAAATGGCCAAAATAGGTCAACAAAAATATACACAGGAGTTCTGGATACTTTAGA
>JAPMNP010667353.1:0-10788 GCA_029874935.1 Atherina boyeri | reverse complement strand
CGATGACGAAATTCGTTGCCAACGCATTTAATAATCGAATTTTATCGATTTAATCGATTCGTTGTTGCAGCCTTAATATAGTGTAAAGTTTGTGTGATTGACACACTACAGAAAAGTCTAAAGTTAATTTCTTGCTGCGCTGTCATTCTGTTTTTCTTTATACCAGTTCATGTGTTTTTGTTTACAGCTGGTGAGGAGGCTTGGTGTGCAGTGTGTGACTCGGCGGGAGAGCTCACAGATTTGCTTTTCTGCACTGGCTGTGGCCTGCATTATCATGCAGCTTGTCTGGAAATTGGTGCCACACCCATTCAGCGTGCAGGATGGCAGTGTCCAGACTGTAAAGTGTGCCAGACTTGCAGGTGAGTTCACTTTCTTTTAATTGATATCTTTCCTGAAAATCAGCTTTAGCTCTTAATGTTATGCGCAATGATCATACTGTGTTTAAAGACGTAAACAACTTTTTTTCCCTGCTCTTTATTTTCTTAGACAACCAGGGGAAGACTCCAAAATGTTGGTATGTGATGCTTGTGATAAGGGATATCACACCTTCTGTCTTGAGCCAGCTATGGATTCTCTTCCTTCTGACCCTTGGAAATGCAGAGTAAGACACTTTAATTATCACCTATCAGAAGAGATTTCCCTGTAGAAACATTATCTTAACCAGAGCACTTACTTTTTACAACATTGAAAAATGTTTTTTTTTTTTTTACTTACATCGTTGATCAATTGGAATACTGTTAATCTTCATAATCTGCTTAATGTCAGAGGTGTCGTGTATGTATGGACTGTGGTGTCCGTGGACTGGTGCTGTCAGGTTCGGCCCAGTGGTTTGAGAACTACACTGTGTGCGAGGGATGCCAGCATCACCGCAGCACAATGTGTTGCGTGTGCAGCAAGGCTGCCAACCAATCTGTTGGTCTTCAGTGCTGCATCAGCTGTCACAGGTTAGTTTAATGCACAAAATAGGTCATTGTGATGTGCAGGTCAGTCTTATTGTGATATGTATTGTTTTATGATCCTTTTGATTGTTTTAGATGGATGCACAGAGAGTGTGCTTCAGTGGGGGAGCTTCCAGAATCCAAGATTACTTGCCTACTTTGCAAGGAAGATCAGCAACAGCCTTCTGTTAAAACACACACAGTGGAGCTGCAGACCAGAGAGGAGATGACGATCGAAGCAGATGCTGTCATGGTCACAGAAAAGCAGGCAGATTTATCAGAAGATACAACAGGACCCAGAGACACATCTGAGATGGATCAGGCTGAAGATGAGCTTAAAAAAGAGACACCTATGGACTTGGGTACATCTGAACTGCACGCAGCATAAGGCCAAGCTTACTAAACTGTACAATATGTTTTTAAGGAGCAGGGTAAAAATGTGTCTGAGAGTGTTTGATGTTATTGGTTTTAGGGTTGGAGTCTGTACTTGCTCAGAAAACTGATGTTGTGGAGATGACCAAGCAGGGAGAGCCTCATGCAGCAACCAAAGGATTCCCTTGTGAAGCACCAGCTGCTTTACATGTGTCCACAGGTGAACTCGGAGCACATTGTAGACTTGCGTATTTAAAGATAACCACATGGTATTACTTCGTTTTGTGCTGTAACTAAGGAAAGAAACATTTTCTCTGATGCTTACAATAATATATTCTTTCATCTCACATGCAGAGTGTGCAACATCAGAAAAGGGGGGCCCTTGTCTTCCTGCTGATGAAGAGAACATAAAAGAAGCGGTCAGCCAGATGACTAAGAGTATCTTTTCACAGGACATCACAGCAGAGACACAGTTGGATAGCAACCTTATGGTAGAACCTACACCTTTGTCCCATAAAGTCCCTGAAAACATGGAGGTGGGGACAGAGGAAGATGTCCCAGAGGATTTTCCTTCATTTGAAAAAGAACCATCACAAGGGTCATTGAAGAGTCATTCTGATAAGATTATTCCAGAACCATTTAGAAAGGATTCACATAGGTTACCAGCTTCTTCTGAGTGTGTAAACAAAACTGGCCCTTTGTCCATGGATGAAAATCAGGAGATTGGGGGTCCTGACATGGACCCTCAATCTCCTTCTACCATTTCTCCATCAGCTGATACACAAGATACCCTCTCTGTTGTGGACATGGAAGGGAGGTTACTTCCTCTTTCTGAGGAGGAAGACGAGGAAGAGGATGATGAGCCAATAAAAGCCCATACTGAGGACATAAAGCAGAAACTGCTAGAGATTAAGCCAGAATTGCTTCTGGATGAAATGTCCAACATGAGTCATGGAGATGAGAGCAGTAGTGGCTTCTTGGGTTCTCCAGGTGAACCTGATCCTCAACTCTCCATGGAGCTTGGCCTTGTGCCTGCTGGACACTCGCACACAGACAACTTGCTCTCCGAGACTGATGATTCTCTTCCATTTGAACCATTTAGAAGTGACAGAGAAAAGGCAAAGCGTAGAGGATCCCCAGGTCGCTCAAGGGTCAAACAGGTTAGGACACTGCAGTGTTTATGCAATTACACAAAAAATACTTCATTTGGTTTTTGATGATATTATGACATTAAATTCACATTAAGTTTTTTGTGTCATGTAGGGGCGAAGCAGTAGCTTTCCTGGGAAGCGCAGACCTCGAGGTGGTGGTGGAGGGAGAGGGCGTGGTGGGAGGTCACGCCTCAAAGCCATGGCCTCCTGCATTGATGCCTTCTTGGTGAGTTTTAAGCACAATTAAGATTTTTTGTTAATATTTTATGATGCATGGTTATATTACAGAATGTGGTGATATTCAATTATTTCCATTAGTTTAGTTATTTTATTACATATTTTTGCATAAATGTT
The DNA here is from genome assembly GCA_029874935.1 of Atherina boyeri. NCBI lineage: Eukaryota > Metazoa > Chordata > Actinopteri > Atheriniformes > Atherinidae > Atherina > Atherina boyeri. The sequence continues at coordinate 7,973 of JAPMNP010667353.1, read as the reverse complement.
GTATCCTTAACAGTTAAGCATGACCTCAGACACTGGAATAAGTAAAGAGGAAGAGGATGAGGAAGATGACACCATGCAGAACACTGTGGTTCTTTTCTCAAATACTGATAAATTTGTCCTGCTCCAGGTACAGCTGTTTTTATTAAAAATGATTTTCAATTACCTTGTGTCCATTTGCTGTTTTAAGAATAGTAGCAATTTTTTTGGTTTGGTTTTATTTATGTAATGCAAATTGACCCATCATTTTACTCTCATTTTCTCTCCTCTGTTTCAGGATATGTGTGTTGTGTGTGGTAGTTTTGGAAAAGGCACGGAGGGACAGTTGCTAGCTTGTGCTCAGTGTGCCCAGTGTTACCACCCTTATTGTGTAAACAGTAAGGTGAGAACAATTTTAAACTCTTGATCATGTTTTTGACTATTTTATAAAAGCATATGGATAAAATTGGATATTTTTCTACAGATAACCAAGACTATGCTTCGTAAGGGCTGGCGATGTTTGGAATGTATTGTGTGTGAAGTCTGTGGAAAGGCCTCAGACCCCGCCCGTCTGCTACTGTGTGATGACTGTGATGTCAGCTATCATACCTACTGCTTAGACCCACCCCTGCACACTGTACCAAAGGGTGGTTGGAAGTGCAAATGGTAAAAGAAACAACAACCTCTAAATGCACAATACTTTATTCAGCCTTGTTGCTTTGAGTTGGGTCAAATGGAAATTAATGTGTAAATTTGCATATTATGTAAAACGCTGGAACACTGGTATCTCATCTCTGCATTAGCCATTCAGAAGCCTGTAGCTCAGCCTCTTGCTCCTGCAATGTGAAAAGAACAAATTGTATGACTCAATGGCATATTTTAGGTGCATAAATGAGAAATGGCTCACCTCTTTTGTCTAGGTGTGTGTGCTGTGTCCAGTGTGGTTCCAACTCACCGGGTTTCCACTGTGAGTGGCAGAACAACTACACTCACTGCGGCCCTTGTGCAAGCCTTGTTACCTGTCCAGTATGCCGAGAGAACTTCATGGAAGAGGAGCTGCTGCTGCAGTGTCAGTACTGCGATCGGTGGGTGCTGGTTATTAGTACTACACGTGCACACATCAGACACAGAAACTGAGGATATCTTGAGACTGCAGCTAATGATGACAAGCAGGGAATGGATTATTTATGTATTTTCTCCCACATTATAAATTATTCTTTAACATCTTTGATTTGTAGAAGTGCGCATAGCTATGTTTTTATGTGTGCGTCTGCAGATGGGTCCATGCTGTCTGTGAGAGTCTGTACACAGAGGACGAGGTAGAGCAAGCTTCTGATGAGGGCTTTGCATGCACATCCTGCACACCATATGTCCCAAAACCTGTGGGTAAGTCTGAATGTAGACAGTACTCTACAACCAAAGATAAAAGCTTAAAGATATTTTTGTATTGATAGAAAAACTTTCTGCTGCCTTCTTTCACTGCTTTTTGCCTTTTGTTCACAGTGGAGTCAGCCATTATGGCTTCAATTAAGATAAAAGAGCCAGGTTTGTGGATTTTGCTCATTAATGTCTGTCTTGACCAGAACATTATCTCGCTTCTTTTTTTAAAAGTTACACATATTTTAAAATGTCACTTCACAGAACCACAGTTCTACCGGTTAGAGGGTGTGTGGCTGACAGAGTCAGGCATGTCCCTACTTCGTAGCATCTCCATGTCTCCTCTGCACAAGAGACGGCAGCGTCGCTCCCGTCTCGGCACTCTGTGCAGTGAAGGTCCAGATGGAATGGATCTGAGGGAGGTCGAAGGAGAAGGGGAGGAGGGAAAAGGTTGGCCCACTTTCTTGTCATTTATCAGTGGATGAAACATTTTCAGTGTTGTATTGGCCTTTTTGAATGTTGGTCTGTATAACTAGGCTGTGGGGAGCCCATGGAGTGTGAATCCAAAATGGAGCAACCAGGAAGCCCTGACAGGGAAGGTGGTGAGAGGGATGCAGGAGCAGAGGGAGGTGCTGAAGGCATGGCTGACTGCGATGGTCTTAAAGGGGGAGGAGACGATATGGATGACAGCAAAAAAAGGAAGCGGAAACCTTACAGGCCTGGTAAACCTCCCAGATTGTCCCAATTGATAAGATCTACAAAGATTTTTTTCCCTTTTTAAAGTTTAAAATGCTGACATATATGTTATTTATCATTTGTGTTAGGGATTGGAGGCTTCATGGTGCGACAAAGGAAGTGTCACACACGGATGAAGAAAGAATTTTTTGCCCAGCTGGCTGGAGAAACAACATTAGATGGTCAGCCAATAGAGCGAACCATTGAAGAAGGTTGGCAGCAACCGCCACTGTATCATTGAGCACAAAATTTGGTCATGGCGTAGCTGTTTCACAACTTTCACTTTGAAAAAATATGCAATAACTGTTGGTTTAATGTCTTAAGGATTCTTGCTTATCTAAAAGTTGAATGATGAGTTAAATTTCATCCATGTTAATATTTTAAATTGTGAAACTGAATTTTATGCCCATGCATGTGTAGGACCCCACCCTGACACAGATAACATAATGGATCCTAAACCAGTGGAAGGTGAGGAACAGGCCAAGAAACGTCGAGGCCGAAAGAAGAGCAAGCTTGAGGACATGTTTCCGGCATATCTCCAGGTTTCAATTCTTAAATCCCAAGAAAATGTTTTGAATCATAAAAATATCCGGTGATGTAATATTCATCCAAACAATACTTTAATTCCCTGCAGGAGGCATTCTTTGGCAAGGCACTAATAGACATGAGTAAGAAAGCTGTGATGATAGCCCCAGGACAGAGGCCAGGTGCTTGCCTTGTTCGACCTTCATTACCAGCACCAACAGGGGTTAAAACGTTTACCCCAGAGAGTAAGACTTAATTTAACCAGTGACACTGATACTGGAGGTGGAAAGGTCATTACAGTGACTTTTGTGCTTCTTTTATTAGCTGAGGCCAATGATTCAGTGGTGGAAAGTAATTTTCCTCTCAAGCAAGAAAGGGGTGAGGCCCCCCAGGCTCAGGGAGACAGTACAGGTAAGTGTGTTGATTCTGAAGCCACCAATTTATTGTTGTTGTCCTCGAGGAAGTTCCGGGTTGACTGAAGTTGTTTACCATTTTAGGAATTTCTACATCATCTTCATCTGTAAAAGACCAGGTGTCAACTGATCCTCATGACTCTGATGCAGAAAAAAGTGAAGGTAATTACCATAGAGTACTTTTGTATGTACAGTATGCAGACAAACTTAGAATAGTTAAAGTATTCAACACTTATTTATTTTATGCTCTGGTCTTTTTAATGACAGGTCTTCCACAAGGAGTGGAGAATCAGGATTCTGAGCAGTTCTTCAGGAAAGTTCTTGGAGTGCCAGATGGTTCAGCATTGGGGGGCATGAAGCCCATCATGGAGGGCAGTAAAGGAGAACTAAATCGCAGCTCTCTACCTCAGAGAGCTGTTATCTCAGGTAGGTACAATAAATGCCTGCAGATAGTAAAGTAACTTACTGTTTTCTCACAAGAAATTAATATGTACTTTTTTCCTATTTAAAGAGGACATGTTAACAAGGTTGATTTGATTTATTGAAACTTTAATTGAAATAAGAGGTCTAGGTAGGGGTGAGCCAATTCAGTTTAATAGATTTATCTCGATGTGACACATTGTGACTGGATTACGATTCATAAATGTTCAAAAACAATTATTTTTCAAGAAAATTAAATGACAGGAACACAGCTGCAAAATGTGGCTGGAATGTAAAAATTGTGCGTACCACCCGGGTACTTTAGGGAGCGGGCCAGTGGAAAAAGTCAACAGAGATGGCGGCATGTAGCTTTTAAGCCACTGTTACTTAGTGTGAGATTTAAGCGTTGGAAATGCTACCCCTCAAACCCGATGAGTAAATATCACAATCATTGCTGAATAAGTTAGTTTTTGTATTTGATGAAAATGAACAAGCTGTTTTGTTTTTTCTTTTTCTTTTTTTTTTATTACTTGCTGGTGCAGAAATTTGTGAAAACTGTTAAGGATTTTGGTTAGAATAAGTCTTACTTATACTCTAAGAAGTTTGATAATTTAATGGTATTTTGATACAGTGAATGTTTTATAGGTAACTAATGGTCTACATTTGTCAAAAGAGCAACTTTTTGGGTGTGTGTTCGCAATGGCAGCATTATATACATTTTTCCTGCCGATTCCTTGGAAAAATGGGAAAATAATATGAGAAATATGAATTGTAGCACCCTCAACAGTAACCTAATCATATGATGAGGTACCTATGATGGCACATCCCTAATAAGTACACCAGTATAGTTGAAGAGAAGCTTGATGTGGGATTTAAAAACCACTCTCTTGCAGGGTCCCTGCCTTCAGCTGGAATGATGGATGCTTTTCCTGGACTCTCTCAGTCACCCTTCTTTGACATGCGGTAGGTCCAAAGCTAAAATGGTTATTTCAACTTATGTCTCAACAATTTATATGATAAAGCTTTGATACAATATTTCTTTTTTAATGAAGATGCACCCCCCCAAAAAAAAATCTAGACGGTTATCCTTGATGTTGACACTTGGACGCTTATATTTACAAATGACTATCTCCTTATGATATACAGGGAGAGAGGAGGACTCTTCAGTCCCGAAGGGGGTGATGAGAGTCCATGGGCCACTCCTTCTACCCCTGCAACTCCTTCTTCCCCACCTACTCCCACAGAGGCAGAAGGCGATGGATTGTCTTACAACCAGCGCAGTCTCCAGCGCTGGGAAAAAGATGAGGAGCTGGGAGAGCTCTCAACCATTTCCCCTGTTCTTTATGCCAATACAAACTTCCCTACTCTTAAACAGGATTACCCAGGTTAGTGTCGAAATGCCATGCGAGCACGTACAACTTATTAGATCAAACTGCCATGATTTTTCAGAGTGAGGCTTTTATTACTGTTTTAGAGTAGTTGCTTAACATTTTGTCTGTCACAGACTGGGCAAGTCGCTGTAAACAGATCATGAAGATCTGGAGGAAAGTGTCTGCTGCAGACAAGGTTCCATATCTGGTAGGTTCTTCTTTTTTGTTATATGTCAAATTTATTTGAAAAAAAGAAAAAAAAGCTACAACTTAATTTTGCTGCAAATTAAAAAAAATATATATATATATCCTGCCTTTGGTCATATTCTTCCTAGTTACATGTGCAAAAAAGACCACACAAAAATACTGGATGTAAAATATATATGACTTCTTTTTTGGTTGGCAAAATTGATTTTCAATAAGGTAAACATATGAAAATTTTGTTCTTTTCTTATTTCTCACTGAAGCAAAAAGCCAAAGATAACCGAGCAGCTCAGAGGATCAACAAGGCACAGAAGGTGTGTTACAACACTGTCCTCTTTTTGTACCGTTAAGATCAATTAAAATGTTGTCATGTTTGTTATTATAAATTTTTGAATGTTTCCACTTTTCTTTTTCTCACTTACAGCAGGCAGAAAGTCAGGTGTGCAGGCCAATCAAGACAGAACCAGGTCGTATAAAGGGAGAACGGCCGAGCTTACACCTTCAGATTCCACCACATTCCTCGACTTCAGTTTCCTCCCAACCAAGCTCTGCAGAGAGCCCATTTCCCTTTCCCCCAGATTCAGGATCATCCTCGGTCTTCTTCTCAGATGGACCTATAAAAACCCCAATGTCAGCTGAAATAAGGACAGATCCCTTGGCTAAACTTCCACCTCAGTCACCCCATTCTCACTCTCATCCAACTACACCATTCTCTCATGCTGGGGCCAGCCCTTTACAGGCCTCTTCCTCAGGTTTTTCTGCTTCCGGCCCACAGGGTCCTCCTCAGGGACGGCCAGCCAGTCTTGGCCCTTTCGACATGCAACCAGGAACTCCTGGAACCCCCAGACGGGCTCAGCAGGTTGACCCCTACTTCAGATCACAACTGCAGCATCAACAGGGTCATCTTCCACAATCGCAGCAAGACTCTCAGGAGTCCCTAGGACCTTCCGAAAGTCCCCTTTCAAGAGGTCCTGGGCTTGGGGAGTCGCCAATTTTTTCACCACCTCACAGTACCCACTATGGAGACCCTTTCAGAACCCAACAGGGAATGGGACGGTCAGAATACGGTTCATCCCCCTCATCCTCTGCTCTTGCCTCCTCACCTGCGAGTACAGGACAGTACAGGGCTGATATGAGTGCCCCTTCTCCGCGTTCTGCTTCTGTTGGAAGACCTGAACTTTCCACTGGCTCCCCTGCTGGGATGTTGGAGTCTGGGGATGGTTTATTCAAGGCACCTATGACACCACGAATACACCAAGGGGAGAGTGGGGCACTTCATCATGCAGCCTCCCCTAGTCATCCCTCTGATAACTACAGGCAGTCTCCTTCCCACACTTTTTCTGACCCCCATGTTCATCCACCGCTCACTCCCAGACCACAGTCAGGTGACAATTGTTCTCTTGGGCCCCAGAGAATTCCTGTAGCTCAACAGGATCATGGAATTCAGAGAGTGCCCTCTAGTCCACAGTCCCAGGGCAGCTCTCAGTCCCCCCATACTCCTGGTGGCATGTCCAACGATGCTTACTCTGTCCAATCTCCTGCTACCCCTCGCTTCCAATCCCCAGATCCTTGTTCTCAGCCACCATCAAGGCCACAATCTAGAGACCCTTATGCTACTGTCCACAAACCCCCTCGCACTCCCTCGCTTGCTCCAGAGGGAACTGGAAATTACAAAACATCACCTCATCCTAACCAGCCACCTCCAACCCACCCTACCAGCAGTTCTACAGGGGATCCTCTCTCTGGTAAGCCATCAGCAACCCCTGTTTTCAGCTGCAGCCCCAGTGCGGGAACCTTCCAAATAACCCAACAGCAGGCTCAGATGGCACACTGTCAGCCTCAGCTATCACAGCCACAACCTCAGTTGACACCAGGAGCAGACCACCTTAGTTCCAGGTTGCCACCTTCTTCTGTATCTCAAGAACTACCAGCTGTTCACCCCCCAGATTTGTCTCATCAGCCATCGCTGCCAGGCACACAAGAAATGCCTGACATCTCTGCAGTGCAGGACCCCTCATTAGTTGGACTTAGCCCATCTGAGCTGGAGAAACACAGACAGGTATCAAAAGAAGTCACTGAACATGCAGTCAGTGCATATCTAAAGCATTTTGCTCATCATTGCTGCTTGTGTGTTATGTGTATTTGTAATATCTCTTTTTATTTAGCGCCAGAGACTGAGGGAATTTTTGATCAGACAACAAATGCAGAGAAATTCCATCAGACAAGAGAAAGAGGCTGCCGCTGCCGCCGCCGCTGCTGCGGCCGCTGCTGCTGCGGCCGCTGCTGCTGCTGGAAGTGCATCCCCTGGCTGGTCTGGAGGAGAGATTGGATCCTTCCAACAGGACAAGTCCCACAGAGCACCTCCACCTTATCCACAGGTACACATTAAGCTACATGGCATCATATTACAAATGTACTTACTTGCCAATTTAGCAATGTTGCAGTTTGAAGTATTTATTTATGCTTCTGAGTAGTTTGAAGAAAAAAAACTCACATTGTGACATTTTTGTTTCCTCTGACTTTATAAAAAACTTCAGTAACTGTTTAGAAAGAACACCACATGACAATGTTGAAATGATATACCCTACTAGTATTAACCCTCTAGGTGCCAGAGTTTATTTAGGAAAATATTCCGTTTGGACTTTAAGATTTCAAAAGGCTGTAGTTTGGAAGTGGTGAGTGATAAATCCATGGTGTAAATGAAAAAAATATTCATAATGACCTAAAGTTTGTTATTGGTGTAAATTTACTCATCTTATTTGCATATTGTGACGTCATCAGGCGGCGGCCATATCGGATTACGTAACTTTCAGTTAAACTTATTTAAACATATTTATACACATAAAAAATATATGTGTTGTAATCACTTGCTTAAAGTAAAGGAACAGGAGTTTGACAGGAGTAAATTTGCTTGTAAATTTTATAGGTAAACTTCAGTAAAACAGAATTCTGA